>QNGE01004124.1:0-16632 GCA_008508345.1 Paragonimus westermani
GCGACTATCAAAATATCATTTATTATAGTCGCTACACCCTGGAATGTCTCTTCACAGCACGTGTCACTGAGTTGTGCGAACACTATTTTGGGAGGCAAATTTCGATGTGTGGTATTTTACGTTTTTTGCAGGATTATTTGTACCATCTTATGTAAACTTGATATAACTTTCATTTCACCGAATTTTCAGAAATTCTTGTATGAAAGGAAACCGACTCTCAATAGGCAGTGCATTTAGCCAACTGACGGTTTTGTAAATCTGCCCGGTAAACTAGTCGGTATTTGTGGAAATTCACTTCAAGATGATGGAGCGACCGTTAAAATGCGCCATCCACATGCATTTCTTTTCAATCAGCCTTTTCTCTCCGACTCAGCATGGTTTTCTTCCCGATCGGTCATGCATAGCCATTGTTGGTTTTTAATCTTCGTGGATAGCCCAATGGTGGCCAAAGACAATGCTGATATCTCGGACGCTATCTTCCTCGACTTTGCCAAGGCCTTTAACCGTGTCTTACACGGTCCTTTTGTAAATAAACTAGAAGCTTATAGGATCCATGGTGTGGTTCTGAGCTGGATTACTCCCTTTCTTGGTAACAGGAATTCCAGAGTAAAAAACGGTTCGAGCCTTTGTTCTCTATCCCCAGTTTCCACAGGAGTTCCTGAAGGGTCGGTACCCTGCTAGCACCAATTAGGGATTCAGTTTAGGGGTGAATTAGGGCTGATTTAGAGAAAGTTTAGGTATGGATTCTTTCGATCAACAGTGTTTTGGTTGCTTAGATTGTGTCTATTCGCTTATGAACCGGTACACTCCGTATTTATAGACTATATGAAGTGAATAACACAAAGGAACTGCATTAAACTCTAGGAAGATTTCGTTATACGTATAAATTAGTTTTCAGTCCGTTAAACTTGTTAGGGTTGCGTTGGGGATTTTGTCCCAAATTCCAAACAAATTCCTAAACAAACCTCTGATTAATCCCAAGATCATTCAGGGATTTGGGACAAAATCCCCAACGCAACCCTAACAAGTGTAACGGACTGAAAACTAATTTATACGTATATTGAGAACTTCCTGGAGTTTAATGCAGTTCCTTTGTGTTATTCACTTCATATAGTCTATAAATACGGAGTGTACCGGTTCATAAGCGAATAGACAATCTCAGCAACCAAAACACTGTTGATCGAAAGAATCCATACCTAAACTTTCCCGAAATTAGCCCTAATTCACTCCTAAACTGAATCCCTAATCGGTGCTAGCAGGATACTATGTCCACTGCTGTTTTTGATATACATCGATGACCTCCCCGAGCTTATTTCTAGCAACGCCCTGTTTTATGCTGATGGCTCAAAAATCTGGTCTGCGTGTGACCCAAATGCATTGCAGATTGACTTCGACTGTATTAAGTGCTGGTCAGATGACTGGTNATAAACAAATAGTGTCGCTACACTGGGGTCTTTTTTAAACGACAGGAAGTATGCACATATATCGCTCGGAGGAGACTCCGGGAGCCTATTCGTGATACACGGTAAACAAGGTGTAATAGATATCGCGAAAGTTGACCTTAGAAAGGACCTAGGGATTTGTTTATCGTCTGGTTTGTTCTCCTTTTACCACTACCGGTTGACCACCAAAAGGGGATTTGTGACTGATGGGTTAATAAAAAGAGCCTTCCCCCGCATAGACAAGCACGCCTTTCATACGCTGTATGGAGTCTATATAAGACTGCTGCTCGAGTATGATAATCAAGTCGGTTACACCGGTTTGAAGAAGGACATACTCGCCATTGAACTTGTTCAGCGAGTAGCCACCAAAGTAGTCACTGGCTTGCGGCATCTCACCTACGAGTCTCACCTCGAAATTTTTGATCTTTATCCACTTGAGTTTCTAAGACTCCTCAGCAACTTAATTCTTACACACTTCCTCTTTAGCGCCGGACTCGTGCAGCAATTCTTCACCCTAGTAGGTGACAATATTCGAAGAGGTAACGACAAGAAGCTCTGTGTGCTGTAACCTCGGACCTTCCCTAGGCAACAGTTCTCTTATAGAGTTATCAACTACTGGAACGACCTTCCACTAGAGGTTGTTAGCCACCCTTCTAGGAACTGTCTCAAAGTGTTATTGAATTCCCACCTTCTTAAGATGTTGGCTACAGTTACATGGTCGGGGCACATGGCCGTAGTAAAATATATAAGCCATACAACGTCAGGTACACTGTAACGTGTATTATCTGATGCTTCTTTCATACTGCCCAAACTACGGACTATACCCTGGTACATTCTTAAAAGTTCGTAACTTCTATGAAACTGAGAAATGCTTCCGTAATAAGCCCGACCACATCTGATGTTTTTAGAGGACACCTCACGAAATGTTACAGACAGCAATCAGTGACCTAGTTCACTGCGAACCGTCTCGAACAATACTCAAGATCCTTGGATAAACGCACTGGGCACTCAGAAAAACCGTACTATGGATTTTGTGATGTAACCCTATGTCCTAAGAACCACTCAGGACCATGTGCAATAATCCTACGCCCCTACTTAAGAATCTGTTAGATTAATAGTTTACTGTGTTCTGCTAGATTATTATTTTACACTTTCCTTGGTACTTTTTGTAACCCCCAAGAGCGGTGCTACACTCTGTTTTCAATGACTGTCTTTCACGTCAACAGAAAACCGCCGGATATCCAAACGGACAAACTGACTGAACCCGTGTTCAAATCATTGAAATCTCTGTCCTTGTAGCTGACCTTTTGTAGAATCGTGCTATTCGGGCCAAGTTTTCCATAACCCTAACACTGTCCAGCTCTGATCCACTACACCCACCCGGCATCCACCGTCAAATGTAATTGAGCTGCAGAACACGATGGCTAAAGCAGACGAAACACCCTCTGGGACTACCTCCTTCTGGAAGATTGGCAGAACGTCTACCAGGAATACACATCTATTAAAAACAAGCGTACAGAGTTTTTAGATTTGGGAAAGATATTCTTTCGAGTTTGACCATCTGTCAAATGTAGCAGCAATCCTAGACACATCTGAAGACTTTCTCTTCACACACGCGTGTCGAAGCAGGCATGTGGCGTCTGATCCGCGAAAGTCGCACTCCTGCCTCTAAAGTGGATGCGACGGAGATGCTGGGTGGGCACTGTGCACAAGTATGCGGGGAGAGCAGCTTCAAAAGCATTCTTACTCTCAACTACGACCATGTCGATGTCCCCGAAGCCACAATGACCTTCACCGTTGAAAGGTTCCAGCTGTCTCTCATTGCTGCAGAAGAAGTATCTAACTTCATTCGCCAACAGTGTCCAGCGGCTTTTAGCGAACCCTTCGCAAACTTCTTCTGAGACCTCCTAAAAGCAATGATGGGTCCTCGGCCCTAGAAAACCGCCGGTGTCACCCCCGTTTACGACCCTCGTACACTAACAGTTGAAAACGTTTTTCCTCAAGAGCAGTCAAGACGCAGTCTTACCAAGCACCGAACTAAAAGAACGTGTTAACGTTTGGAAGCAAACCGTATTTTTCCCGCAGTGTTAGGAAATATGATGAGCAATTAGTTCTAGTCTAAGCTGGGACCAGTGGTAGCAACTATGAAAAGAAAGAAAAGGAGCGCGAGATGGGCTCCAGCCCACTTGGCGGCACTCGAAAGCGCGCCAGGCGAAAAACGCATGGAAACTTCGAGTGCGTTAAACAACACTCAGAAAAGTCCAGGTCAAACGACCTTGAATAGTGAAAGAATAGATGAGTCGTTAGGAGAGGAGCGAACATTCTTTGTGTGTAATTAGTTGCAATTAGTGGCACTGAGTTTATATCTGGCCTCCCTTAGCAGACGTACACAGAAGCATGCGTACAGAACAGACAAGCGATAAAGCACGGTTGCAGCCGGGATCCTCAGAGAAGCCACGTGATCGCTGGTCACTACATGTGGAACGAACGCAGTTAACCGCCACTCAATATAACTGTCATCATCCAAATCTAAAGAGAGGAAAAGTATACTAAATGACTGTCTCAGGCACCACTCAGTGTGCACTGGGCTACTGGCTAACGCTCAGGTTTTTCCGCATGGGTCATTCATGTCACCAACCTGTTGGAACCAGTTCAGCAAGATACTACCAAGTCAGTACTCACCATCGGAAACCGATCGACAATGAGAAACAAACACTCGGCGCGTTGACCCCGGTGTACTGATGTCGACCGTGGAAAATAGCATATAGAGAAACACCAACTAGGGAGGGGCGAAACGAGTTGTTTTTAGCCCCAGGACGGGTATTACAGAATGGATAGTTTAACTAAAATAAAAGTAAGTAGCGAAGTTTATCAAAAGTGTACAATTGAATGCGACTGTCAAGAATGTTATTTATTATAGTCTCTACAAACCTACTTAGGGCCACGGATCGGTAGATTAAGGCAGCCGACGACGGTATTACTGTCGAAGCACTATCCCGTGATTTTTCCGAAGTTTTCAACAGGGTATGTCACTCAATACCGCTTGCTAAGCCGTCAGCATTCGGGGTCCGAGGTGGTTTTCTAGATTGGCTCACCGAATAATTTGGGTTAACAGTGCACTCAGAGGTGGGGCGCCTCTACAAGAGTAGCACATTGATCCATACTTTGGGCGCTACTGTATACCCTGTTCATCAACGACCTCCCAAACGTCGACAACTTCCTTGATACTGCATGCCGGTGACTTTAAAATGTAGGGAATCATCACCTCACCGGAGCACCAACTTGTCCTTCAAGATGACCTCAGCTCTCTTGCTGGATGAGCGCGAGGTAACTTGCCACTATTAAACGGGTATAACTATGGGGGTTCTATATATTCGGCACAACCCACTCAGTGGATAAGTGGGTATTCACTCAACCCTCGTCCACTAACAATTTAAAACGCCTTTCCTGAAGGAGAGTCGAAACTTTGTCTCAACAAGCACCAAACTGAAAGAACCCGTTGAGGTTTGGGAACAAACCGTATATTTTCAGCAACGTTTGGGAATGTGAGTAGTTAGTTGTAGCCGGATCTGTAACCAACAGCAGCAACCAAGAAAAGGAAGAAAGGAAATGCGAAGTAGGCTTCAGCCCACTCTGCGGCACTCAAAAGCGCGCCGATCGAAAAATGCGCACAACCTTCGAATGCGTTAAACAACCCTGAAAAAGGTCCAGGAATAGTATCAATAATAATTGGGAAAAGAGCAAGCATTCACTGTATGCAGTTGGTTGCACGACTGAAGAAAATGGCACTGAGTTCGTATCAGGCCAATGGCAGGCGTACATAGAATCATGCATACAGAACGGGCAAGCAGGAGATTACGGTTGCAGAGGAGATCCTTAGAGAAGCCACACGATCGCCGGCCACTTCGCCTCTCTCGTTCCCACCACATTAGCAGTGCGCGCCTCCCCTCTGTTGAAACCGAGAAGGATCTGGATATCGTAATCATGAAGGACCTTAATACTGGTCCTAATTGTGAATAAACGTCCCGAGGAGGTGATGGCGGGTTATGCCCAACCATGGGAACCCTCGGGGCCACACACCTTTCCCTGTTCACCATTATTTATGGGTCGTACGTCGGTCCTTTGCCTGAGGTCATCATCTTAGAGTGTGCTTCCTACTTCGCGAAAGACTCCCTTAGGCTTGAATCCATCCCAAGTTTCGCGCAGCCAACCCTACCTCACGGGACCTAACCGCACTAACGTGTTCCTACTGTCATACAGGTGACTGAAGTGGATCTCATCTTAACGTGTCATATCCCAAACGATTTCCTGCATTCCAACCACAGCCTACTATCGAGGGCATACACCACCATCACCTGTGGATTCATTTGTGTCGCGTGTGAACACGCTCTTGACTTTTCCAACTGTACCAGAAATTCTTTCCTTGACGAATATACTCCCAAGTCCTTATTTAGATTAAATTCGAGAATAACCTAGTAGTCCCTACCGTGACTTCTCCAACCGAAGGTGTCCGCACAGTCCACAGTGAGAGATTTTACCTGCAATAATGTTACGCATTGGAAACGGTCTTCTGTATCTGACCACCAGACTCTCGTCACCAACGAGTAAAACACCGCAACGTTCTCCCAAATTTCCTGACACGGGATTCCAGGAAGCATTATCTCCACTCACCCGCCGACTTACCATTGACTATTGGCTATTACTTTTATGCGCTGGAATCACCAATAACGGATAATTTATATTCAGGTGGTGGGTACCCTGACATGCGCGCTGAAGAGATGTTGTATATCAGGAAAGTCTGTATGGCTGTTGCATACCGGATTTCATATTTTTCCTGGCAGTTTATACGGAGCTTTAGGCTGGGTATCCGCAAGGGGTTCAGGTGTGGCCTATCACAGGGTAGTCGTATTTTCGCCAGTTGTGGTTAACGTTTTAAAGATACAATTTAAGGCATTGCTGTACTGTTATCAGCTTTGTAGAAATAGTAGAGGAACGGTAAGGGCTTACCTCTTCTTATTTCTCGCTGCTTCCACATTGATGCTGTATTTGTGGAGAGCGGTGTCACGCCAGTTTTCCCATGATCACGTTCCGGGAAACTGGTGCCAGTGTGACGTTAAAAGAAGAATCGTACCGAGCCGGGGAATTTGGATCGTCAACCTCGTACTCGCGTATCAATAACTGAATCACTGACTCACCGTGAAGCGTAGCCAACTAAAGAATTCAATGAAGTGGAAACTACTTTGCTTTACCAACTTTCTACAGACTCTTCAGGCTTATTTGTACCGTTGACCGAGGCGAACGTTTATCAGTGAGCTTATCGGCCGGGCGGATTACAGAAATCTAATGGTTTCAAAAGATTAGACCGCTAGGAAAAGCATAACTGATTTCCACTTAGCTAGTCCCGTTCTGCCGTGTTACCGCCGCAAACTCGCACAGTCAGTATGTCTAGAATTATCTGTTCAGTCTGAGGTCCTTGATCACAGTTCGGTTTTCAAGCGCAATAGAGTTGCTGGGTTAGATGACCTCGTTACGACAATGTGGATGACGAAGCATTATTGAAAGCCTAGAGTCAGACGTTTTACTTTGTGTGGGTAACGGAGAACATGATGGAGTACTCCAACGGTTACTGTGTTCAAAAGGGCAGTCGGGGACTACTGTTTGATCTTGACCATATCCAAGGATCTGACGTCTAGGGATCTGTACTTACTGCAGTTCGGTAGGCAGATTGAGTTTCGTCCCCAACGAAGATGCACTTATAAAATCTTTACTTCGCTAACTTCTGGAACAATGTCATGCCGTCGGCCAACACTCGTATTGTTTCTCGACCACAGCGACGCGTTCGACTTAGTAGGTGTACGTCTGCTTTCAGGTTGGTTTGAACGTAGGAGTCTAGCTAACAACATAAACATGACCTCAACGTTCTACATCTCTACATGTAATCAGGCTAGAGCCTAGGGCTAACGGCAGTCTAGCGGTTTCAACACGGTGGGAATGTTTGTCAGTCACGTGGTCGTAGGCTACGGATGTAGTCATGCAATCGCGAAAATTGCACAAGTTCACATATTGTTATACGCCAAAACGAATGTATATCGAATACAACAGTGTATCAAGTCTTCCACGTTGTTTAAGTTGCGCATTACAAGTCGTTATGCTCAGGCGTATTTCGGTTGTGATTTATTTTTTTCAGAACTAGGAAATACTTTTCTGTCATCCTGCATGCATTCCATGTTAATAAGGGATCCTTCTAGGCTTGTTTTGAAGAGGGCAACATGCGAATTATTGATTCATTCTCAACTCTTCCTAGGAATATGCACGGTTCCTTAGTAAGCGTATTTAATGCATAATGAACTTTAGTGGACTATGTGATTTAGGCCTACGCTCACTATTAGTGGTGTACATCAAGTTTATCTGCCTTCACCATTTCGTTTCATTTTTCCGTAGGCGAAGAGATGGCGGACTGTCTACAACCTCCACGGGATGCCGGCGTTGTGATCACACTGAAGGACTTAGATAGCAAAGTCATAGAGGTTGTTAACTTATGAAGTTGAGTTGACCGCGACAGAGGTGTAAGGATTTTTGCCAGTCAAGACACTTCAGAAAGGCATCGTTCTTAAGCTTAGAAGTCACAGAGCGACTGCGAGGGTTGTGTTAACTTGCGGTTACAAACTTGGCCATTCAGAATAGAAGATGTCAACCTTGTTATGTGGTGTAACCATCGATGTCTACTTCCGACCGTGCGTATTTTCGGCCACTGATAGGTAAGCAACAGTTAGGTTGAGGACATATTTGGTACCGGGCACCAGGTGTATTCATTCTCTCAGTGTTAAGATACGCACGAATTTAAATATCCAGGTCATCTAATGACTTCCTCCAGTCGTCTGCTCCATCGAGTGCTTTCCTTCAGGTGTTATGACCGACTGGAACGCGGTGCGAGATGAACAAATGATGACTTGATGTAGATAAAGGGTTAGCCACTGTGTCAAGCTCCTTTCCGAACTGGAGCCCCACGACCCACAGAGGAGGAAGAGATGACATGTCATGTTGAATGATGTTGCTGTTATTCAGCCGTGTTACCTTTGTAGTAAATGTAGTTAGTGGCGCAAGACAATGAAAGACGCAGGGAAGCCGCTCATCTGACGATGTCTCACTTTCACGATAACAACTGGCAGACGCACTTTAGCGGTGGATGCAGTCATTTTCGGACTGGAGAACGCAAAAGGGAATCTTGGTTGTCCGTCAATGACTAGTAACGGATGGAAGAGGGCCCTTAAAATTGACATTCAGTTTTTCAAAGAATTTGGGCGCTTTAGTTAGAGTACCGTTTGGCGGGATGTAGAATCCCGGCTTCTTCTTCATCATCATCATAGACAGCAATACATCAGTGGTTCACACTAGTGCTTCAACTCTTTGCCTGTCGACGGATTTCATCTTCTCAACTGAATAGAGTAGATTTCTGGCATGTATGAACTGAAAATTCCGGACAACGTATGGCTGAAACAAAGAGTGCTGTAACTCCATACGTGCATACTGGTTACGTATGTGCTATTTGACAGCTAAATATAGTCCACGGTTTTGTACAGCTGATCCTGCTAGGATGCGAATCGTGACCTGGAATAGCGATTCAGGAGAATCCTGAGCACAGTTACTGTCGTAACACTCAAAGTATGTTCAGATAGATGGTGCCAGGTTTCGGAGACTCTTCGAGAAAAATTCATTCTGTTTATCATTTTCCGCACACGCCTCATCGCCATTCTTTTTTAGTGATGCCATCTGACTTACTTGGCTTTCCTTGATGTGTTTGCACAACGAGTATTATTGCATAACGTTTCTTGGTGTGTGGCGGTGGACAGACCATGTTACGCTTATTCATCTGCCGTTTGATATTTAGCATGTAAAACACTCGGAATTTTGAATGTCGGTCGTTTCGGACGTAAAAATGTTGATAGCCCAGTTCACGTCTAATATCCACAATGTTCATCTAACTGGTTTTAGAATACTGATAAATTCTCGGGGTGGCATGTTTGCTTAAGCAACGCACACACTTTTTTTAGTATCTGTAGACGCTCGTTCTCGAGATCCATTTGCTTTGTGCCTACTTTGCTGCTTACTTATCTACTGTTCATTGATCTATACGCTCCTTTTTTTGGCATACCAATTCGGGTTTGGGTGATATCGAAACCTTGAGCAATACTCCTCTATCTTTTTTGCAATTCACCTCAGCGTCACTATTCACACGATTTATTTCTGAGACAAATCCGCCTTCTGTATTGCAGACTGCGTGTCAGCACGTGCTACCAAACATGGTTTTCGGCATTCTGAACTTCACCTTCCACATCTTACTTGGTTGACGGCCTTCAGTTTATCTGTCCTGTCACTTAGACGTCGATCGGACGCAGTGAGGTTTTGGCGGAGCGCCTGTGCTCCAAGATCGGCTTGCACTACAGGTTATTCGAATACTTGATAGTGCTTGTGTACACACTTATGAGTATCCACTGTTTCATTTACTTATTATTTTCTTCATATTTTTGTGTTCATTTCGCGTTGTCGGGATCCATAGCATCTGGAGACTCTGTGTATACCGACACTGCTGACGACTGAACGTATGTGTTCATATGTAGTCGACGATTTCAAAAGGTGCCTAGTCTCATTTGTTTTCCAGCTTACCAGATCCTTGGTAAGAAATGGATTTCAAAAGACCTCTGGCCGGTGTTGCTACGATGTCGATGGTGCCTTTGCCGACAAAGAAAGCTCGATATGAGGCCTCTGCGTTGACTTTGTCTACATTTGGTGCTCACGTGGCGAAATCTGGGACTCAGATTATTCCTGCTGGAAAACCGGGTAGTATTCCAAGAACGTCTAATTTGTTGTCCCCAAACATGTTGCTTAATGGTCATGATAGTGAAATATACTGCGGGAAGTTCTCATCTGACGGCTCTTTTCTGGTCAGTGCCGGGTTCGACCGCCGTATTTTGTTATGGGAAACTTATGGAGAATGTGAAAACATTGCTTTGATGACAGGTGAGTTCTGAACCAACTGCAAATTTACACCCGTTGGTTGGAAACTCTCTTACGTTGGTACAGATCTGCTTACGTTGTTATTTGAGGTTTATGTGGATATGTACATGAGTACTTGTGCTATATGACCATCTCGTTTCTTCCGTACTGGTTGTTTTCATTTGGTTAAAGTTCAGGAGTAAAATGTTCTGATCTTTCCGAAGGTTTTTCAAATTAGTTGTTGTGTCAAGAACGTATTAAACAATGGCGCTCATTCGTGGATGTTTTACTTTTCGGGAGAATGTGCGCAAACATGATGTTTACCACTAGTTCGAGTAAAGTGGTCGCTTTGAAGAATTTAAAATTGCTGTGTAAACATTTAGAACGTTTCTTGCAGCCATTCAGTATTGACATTGCTGAAATTTCCATGAACTATGCTGTTTCTTTTCAGGGCACGGCGGGGCTATCTTGGATGTTTGTTTGTCATCGGATGACGCTACCATTTACACAGCCAGTTCAGACAAGTCCATTGCACTGTGGAATACGGAAAGCGCACAACGAATAAAAAAGTTTCGTGGTCATCAGAACATTGTTAACGCGTGTGGTGTGGCTCGCCGTGGACCGCAGCTAATATGTTCAGGTTCAGATGATGGAACCGTGCGATTGTGGGATCGCAGACAGAAAGCCCATGTCCAGAGTTTTCAGAATACATACCAAGTTAGTGCTGTTTGCCACGACTTCATAAGCTTCAAATAATTAAAGAACTTATGATTAGGCCGCGTGAATTGCTAACTAATGGAAGTTCG
Organism: Paragonimus westermani; assembly: GCA_008508345.1. Lineage (NCBI taxonomy): Eukaryota > Metazoa > Platyhelminthes > Trematoda > Plagiorchiida > Troglotrematidae > Paragonimus > Paragonimus westermani. The sequence continues at coordinate 11,243 of QNGE01004124.1, forward strand.
CCAGATGAGAAAGCCCTTTTGAAGTTTCGTTTTCTGTGGATTCGTTGTTTTCCATCATAAACCCCGTGTGTATGACATTGTCTAAATGCTCTTATTGACCGAAGTCACTCAAAAATTCCACACGATCCTTGAGAGCGATCAACCAACATGGTTATCATTGGCTTCTTTTCATAGATATTTTGGTTGGTATTAGAATGAATGTTATAACTTGGTCTCTACAAAACTATTCAATCATTGGCGCCCATTCCTCCTATTTTGTAGTATTCACAGTGACTAGGGTCAGGTTTTCAGCCTTTTTAATCCATGCTTCTTTGCTGTATATGGGGTTGGATTGCGCATAATTAAAAACTGATCTGTCATGAGCAACAGTATGTTTTACTTCACATGGTACTACTAATCGAACAGTATGAACTAAAGCAAGACATAATCAGAGGTAACAAGTACGTTTCTTAACCGTTCGCGCACGTGTTGATTATCTCTTCACTTTGAAGCAACTGTATACACACACTCAATAGTCTTGACATATTCGAACTTGGCGGCCCTTTTCTTATTAGTTGATGGCCTTGATTTTCGGGATTACTGTTGATACTTCGTACTAAATCTGATCTACTGTGGCCAACTCCATGGTGAACGACTTCATTTCTTTACGCCAGGTCGTCATCTGCCCACCTCGTACCTTACATCAGTCGTACGCGGTATCAGCAAAGGGTGCTTAGTGTACCAGATGGCCAATAGTCATCCTTGGTTCATTGCTAAACCATCGGAGTCAGTGTAAACTTAAAGATTGAACGAAGGAATTTGCTTGACACTCACTACCAAATATTCTCTACTGTTTGGAAATTGCCAAAAAGCAACAGCTTGTCGTTGGCACAGTGAAGATCATTCAATTTTCTGCTTGGTAGGAGGTTCACGCTGGTATCTTGTGAGTGCAGCAGACGGTCCCCCGTTATTTCGTCTACGGAAAACTTAAGCAAAGTGGTGAAAGTGGGTTGCCTTGAATTACGTTGCTCCTTATGCCGAAGCTGTCGGGCATTCCATAGTAAACCCTAACCTGAGCCGAAGTATGGGACTAAACACCGACATTATATTCACGTTGGGCGCACCCCTGTGTTTAGGCGACTCTGAAGGTTTCAAACAGTTTCGTCACCCTACGAATTTGAATAAGGCCAAGAGTGTTGTGTAAGATATATGCTTGAGGAACATGTTTTTCGTTTCCGTCAGGAAATCCTAACCGAATGAGTAAGGGAATGGATGCAGTACACACAGTCCGTACAGTGAGGGCACTGCACAATCGAATCTCGGAGCACATCCCGAAATGGTCTCTGAATATCGAAACTGAGACACTTGTGAGTACCACAACGAAACGCTTGCCGGGATCTGGCCACAAGATAGATCCCTCGAAGGCCTTCCATATTATTTGCCGGACTATGAACAAACGCGATTGGGTTTTTTACTGCGAGTTTCTTGGATAAAGGAACTATTATCTATTGATCCTAACAGAGAAGAATGCTTTCTATACAAGTTGAACTGACTGAGTCAAGGCCTCTACTAAGGTCGTCTTCACAAGTGGCCGGCACGAGGTTATTTAGGCCAACAGCCTTATCCTGTTTGAGAGCCTAAATACAATTGTGCACCTCAGTTTTGGCGGGTCGTTCTAAATTTACTGACTAGAATACTCTTGCATGTTTGTGGCACTGAAACAGTACAGGCAGATGGCCAGCCCAATGGGCCTCCAAATTGCTCCACCCAGCACTTTAACCTTCTGGATTTATTATAAATGTATGTGTCACCCGTTGCGTTGGTAGCTTCACTGATGGGCAACCACCTTGGACCAGCAGTACAGGTAAGCTGGAAGAGTCTGCTGGCTTTTTGTGAAGCATGAGCGATTTCCACTCCTTTAACGTTTTAACGCGCGGAACACTGTTCTTGTGTCCAACTCATGAATCGCCCGCGTGGTTATATTTGCTAAGCTTGGGTACCAGGCTAGCCTGGTTTGCCGACTGCATAGCCAGTTTCCCAACAACCAACTGTTACTGTCTTTGTCCAGCAAAAGTAAGAACTAAACAGCGGCGTACTAACATGATTTAAGCTCAAGTATGTGTTCCAACAAAAATGACAGTCCTGGAAGGAACCATGCCACCTATGAATAACAGCCGTGTGGTCTATTTGAGAACGGATCTGGTTTGGAGAAGGGGGCGCTAAACGTAGTGACGACGCGAACGTTGCCTAAAACTGGTGATGGCTAGGAGTAGCTTATGATCGGAGCGCATTGGCAACTGCAGCCCACCGTTTTCTGAGCAGCCTGATGCCAGCCCAGACCTAACATCTAGACGAGACTCTTTCGTACCGACGCGGCCGATTTGGATGCTGATATCTCCGACCAGAGTGACTATATCAAAGCCATCTATCAACCTAGGGAGAGCTGTCAGACCAAAGTAAAAGGCCTCCTTGATATCTATTTCACTGCAGTCCGCTGACGCGTAAGCAGGCACAGTAAAAGGATTTATGGGGTTTTGGTCTTAACAAAACTTGCAGGGCACAGCACAAAGTTTTTTTTTACCAAAGAGAATCCAGTCTACCACCGCGACTTTGTCCTGGATTCTAGTCCCCGAAATATGGCAGACGTCTACACTCAACAAATTTGACTTTGTTGCGAGAACTGCCTGTTGACCTATCTGTTTTGGAGTGCTAACTTTGGAAGCACTTATATTTATCCGCATTCTGTGCCTAAGCAAGGGATGAAACAGATCTGAGGCTGGGTGTTAAAAGATGGAGCTTAGCTGAGTAATGTTGTGATGGTCTCAGGACATGTAGGGTAATTATAAGTGGCAGTCAGGAGAAGCCTGAGTGCCAAATTTGATCGAACAGTGGGGAAGCGGCCAAAAGTAGGACGTTTTCGTTTATTTATTCTGTTGTATTCAGCAGATAGGGTGAGCCGGTTTGTACTACGAGACGGCTGATGCAGTGTGGACTTAACAGTGTTGCGAATATTCATAGCTGTGTTTAGACCGGAACACTGCTGTGGCTTCTAGTTCTTGACAGAAGAAACGTGTATCACATGGCAGGGAGAGGATGGATGGCAGTATACTGAAGCTAGCACCTTTTCCGGAAGAAGATGCCAACCTCCTGCCAGGGAGACTCGACGATTGCACTTCGTCAGACCTGTGTCCGTTGGCTCACCTGTCTTGAGTAACTCTGTCGGTGTGATCGTCACACTGTTCAGTTAAGCTCAGTAGGTCATCAATTTGCGCAAGCCGTCGCATCGCGCCAAGGTCCATTCTCGTTGCGAGGGGTGGACGGGAACCTTGAACAGAAATCACAAATGTAAGTGGGCCTTCGAACTTGTCATTTACCGGCCGCATAGCTACTTCATTGTGGATCCCGATTGACGATTTGTAAAATATTACTCATAACTTGACATTTTTAAAGGGCGTTGAATGTCGAATGTCAACTCTGGTTGAATGATGTAGGTTTTTGGGTCGTTTGAAGTGTCACATCTGAAGAACATCTAGGTACTACACTATATAGTGTGAGTCCTTCAAATACATGTCGATAGTTGATACGTAATGCATACTGAATAATCCATCAACAACTCGGTTTAATCTAGCCAGCACTTGAAATCGAAGCTGGTACACGAATGATGGTAGACGCTACATGTGGGAATGACTACCACCTGGCCTGTAGTCGATTAAAAACCGATGTTCCCACCTTTGTTAACTTCATTCATATGGTGGACTTCTTTTTTGACGGGAAAATCACGTCGTTCACCCTGTGGTAGGGTTCCAGAGATGCGTACTACAATTCTCCTATTCTGTGCCAATGTATCAGCAATGACCGTGTTCGAGGCAGTCCTATTTCCTACGGGCGGAGTTTGATGATAATCTGTTGTGACAGTGAAATCCTCCAAATCCCTGCTTCTTGGACAACGGTAAAGCTTTTCGTTTGGTTTAATTGCAAACGACCCTTGTCAGGTTCGTCATCACCCTCAGCCTTCTCACCACATCCATGTAGCATCGATGCAAAGGAGTATAATGCACAGTCTAAGGTTACTTGGCTCCGTTGGTCCGCTACTCCTGATTACACGCCGACCCATTCAACTCATCATATCCTTTGACGCCACCTAATCTGACCCCACTGTTTGCTCACGTGCGTGGTCCTGCTTACTGTCTGTTCCTACGATGTACACACTATCTATTACTATGCTGTTCTGTGTTTGAACTGTCAATCCGCTTGTCTGCTGACTCAGGAACTTGCACAGACTGGGTTCTTTTTGCGGATTGAGCAGTTTGAGTACAAGGGTGACAGGTTGCAAGCCAATTTCTTTCTTGTGTTGGCCCTTTTTCTACCGAGCATCTATGAGAGTTGACTTGAGTAGTCTTTAGTGCTTATTACACAACTTTTAATCTCCTAGTTTTCTGTCCATTACTGTGGAAGCGCACTACATTATTTCTCACTACATGCAGCATGTGACAGACTCAGGAGTGGTTTTTGTAGGCTTCCTAGACAATGCATGGATTTCTGTCTTCTGTATCAAACTAGGTTAGAAACCTGCCTCAGCATGCGACAGGGGGTACCTGGGATGAACAAACATTGGATCTCGGAGAAATCTCTGGAGTTGTTAGAAGCCAGACGGAACATCCCTTCTGGCAGTTCGTATAACAAGTCTAGAGGAGATGTCCGCAGGAAACTGAAGCGTAGCCTACATGCTGATCGTGAGGCATGGTTATTGGGAAATATTAAGGAAATGGAGACAGCTTTCGCTTCAGGAAACACTGGCAAACTGTTTAAGCTTATCCATGCCACTGGTCCCAGGCGACCGTCTGTCAGTGAAGCTATCACAGCGAGACAGATGGCACATTCATCTATAATAAGTCGAGGAGGTTAGAGCGGTGGGCGGAACACTTTGAGGGTCAATTTAACTGGCCTCCTGCATCTACCGCGTTGTCGCCACAAACTTGTGATGTGGAACATTCTTTTCCCGTCAAAAATTTGAATAAAGAAGACAGTAGGCTGATATTGCACGATTTATGTCTGGACAAATTTCGCTGCATCTTTACGAGTGCATACTACAGACCATTTATATATCAGTATGAGAAAGCGAACACCATACCAGAGAAAGCCAATTGTCAGAGTGCACAATCACTGTCTCTATCAAGGTAGCGACAACCCTACAAACAGTTGTTTCTGAACACACAACACGAGTTTGAACTTTCGGATTGCAATCGCTTCGGCATAACGCAGTGTTCGCCTGTGTGACGTTGAGTAGATAACGCGAAATGCCGTTGTGGGGTCACATTGGTGTTGCGTCATTAGGATATGACGCGCAATGGACGATGCAGGCTCCTTGTTTCTATGCGCGGCTGTGACATCATGTGTTCGCGTAATCTGTT
>QNGE01004124.1:31949-68025 GCA_008508345.1 Paragonimus westermani
GGCGCACAGCTGCAACAGTCGCCCACCATTGTCCGACCGATGTGATGCTATCCCAAACCTGCCACCTAAACGAGATTCGGCCTCACCAAGGCGGCCGACCTGGGCGTTCATATCTCCTGCCAGAACGACTATATCAGAACTGCGTGTCGACCGGAGGAGAGCGGCCAGATCCGAATAAAAGACGTCCCTGACGCCGACGTCACTACGGTCAGTTGGAGCATAAGGAGATACAACGAAAAGGTTTCTGACGCTTTTGCGTCTAGAACTGACCCTAACAGAACCTGCCAAGCGGACAGTACAAAGTATACTATTAACAGGAATCCAATCTATCAATGCGACTGCGGCCGTCGTGCTCAGGACTATACCTACTCCAGCCTGACCGGTAACGGTGGCTGGGGAGTCACCTGAAGTGTATAACCCGTATCGGGTAGAAAGTGCAGATGCCTTCAATTCCATACGTTGACTACTGTCGTGGATTCTAGTCTCCGAGATACAACAAACATCGATATGCAACGAGTCTCAAGTTCGTGCAAGAGCCATCTGTCGACCTGTCTGTTTTAGAGTGCGAACGTTGAAGGCACCTATATTAATTTGCGTCATCATAATAACTTATAACTAGAACAAGAGCACAGTGTACATTAAGTTCTAGCAGCACCGTCATTGGACAGCTGGACGACTGGTTGTAATGCAGCCGGCAGCAAGCATCGTGAGATCCAGCTACTTGCAACAAATGAGTAGTATGGGCTTCATGTTCAAATTACAAGTCTCAGAACGACACTCGCGACGGACACCCTCAAGTAGTGAGGGTGTTTTTTTACGAAAAAGGGTAAAAAAAACACGTAATCCGTTTCATCTATGCGGAATTCAAGGGATCTCAAAGTATATCTTGATGACTAAAGGTAGCTAATGAAAATTTTGAAGGTGTCGCACTCATCGGAAAATGTAGAAAGCGCCACATTTGAAAATTTGGACTGCTCAGGTACTACATCAGTGTTGCAATAAGTAGCACAACGTAACTATGAAGTGAACACGTTTGCAGGTGCATCGAAAAATGACAGCAAAGATTTAATTCTCTGGCATTGTAACCCTGTATGTAGTTTTCCAAGTTGGCAATGGCGAACGCAGTGACCATTTTAAGGAACCGCTTTTAACCTGTGAATAAACAGAGGGTATGATGCGGGAGAAGCACCTAGGCTTAATGTTTGTAGATATATAGTTTAAATTGATCCGTAATGAAGTTCCCACAAGGTTTGCAAGCGCTATGTCAACATACCTGGATCCTTATTGACCAGGATCAGTTATGTCACTTTATGAGCCCTTCAAACAAATTTATCCGTTGTGGACAAGAGTGGGTAAACGCATGAGCCAGTTCAATGCCAACAGGCACGTGCCCTGACGGAGGAATGGGGAACGACCTTCCACGTGAGGGATGGCTGTGGAAAAAACGGGGGTCTCTCGGCGAATAAACGGTCGCGGACAACGAGTGGTAACACTATCAGGACGTGGTGGATACATGGGTGGCAGTCGGATCCCCTGTAAAATGCCACATAAGCTCTTTCGCAGCACAATGAAATGGTGTATGCTACTTCTCCAGAAACCTTAGCGGAAACGCACGCACTTCCGGACAGTATAATGCCGGTTTTTATTGCTCTCCGAATGGCGTACGGGTATCTCCGGTCTTCGCCAACCATGGACAAATACCGGTGAAGGCAAATGAACCACCTTAATGATCACAGGCCCTAACGGGTAAGGAGCCTTCAACGACTGCACCCCACTGGAAGGGCGTATGATACTGCTTGGCCCCCGGCCCCCGGTAACTGGAAGCAAACGTCACAAACGCTTTGTCGGCTATGAAACTCGTGGCTTGACAGATCCGCTATACCAGATCCGGCTTCGTTGGCAAATCCTCGAACTACTGTTTTTTCTGTCGCAACGTCATGCAAGGTGCATTAGGAATTCAGGACGGATGGACTCAATTTAAAGTGCGTATGAACCGAACCAATACTGGTCTTCAGTGGACTGTGAACTCCGTGATTCGACCGGCTGTCTTGTGAATTAGGTTCCTTCTGAACCAGTCTCCGAGTGGGGCGCCTCAGGTCAACCCATTTCTTCGGCCCGGGCAACACAGAATCATTCTACTCCCACAGCCAACAACTTATTAATCAAGAATTTTGTCTGAAGTTCCTAACCGCAACCCTTCCGCCAAGGTGTCGACGACCAAGTTCGCTCCCATGTCATATTCTATCACGACAACCTGTACAATCACATTTCCCCCATTTCGTTAAACAACTTCTTATTTGGTAATCTTCCAATCTCGTTTACACGCACAAACACAGACTTGGTTGATCCACCGCCCGTGACGGAAGCCACGGCCAGAATTGTAGTGTACCAAGCTCCAAGGTGTTATTCTCATCCTACAGACACAAACCCCTACTCATTCCGAAACACCACATGAACTTGTCAAACTCAACAGTCGAACACATGTGTAAACAGGTCGACATGCAGCTTTTGCACGTACTTTGGAGACCCTCATCATCAGATCTGTTGTCTCGCCGAACCACAGCTTCAGGATTCGAACGCAGTGCTACGCAGCCCTATAATGTGTGTGCAACGTGTACTGGTCTGGAGATCTTGTGGTCAAACTCACTGATTAAGTCGGTGTTGGGTATACCGTAAGCGTACACGTAGGAAAGTCACTGTTTACCTGAACTCCTATTAACAGCCGCTGTCGGGTTCGAAGTTAGGGTCGGAGCATTGACAAGTGCCTGCTGCAAACGCTGTCTGCTCGGTTTTGAGACAGGTCCTCGTAGACTGTAGTCCAGACACAGTCAGAGTGTTTTAATCATCAACCCACTAACCTTCTACACATCGCGCAGCGGACGGACATTGTACTACCGGTTGGGGCCTGAAAGTTCAAGCAGGCAGACTATACGTTGACCATCGTCGAACAGATAACGACGAACGTTTGAGGCGGCTCAGTGCTGACAATAGGTACTGATTTTCGATGTTTTAGTCGTCAACTACCTACGACCTACGTTGTCAAGTCAATGGTGGACAGAAAGTAACCACACTGCTACCAGCAATCGGTGGAATGGCTGTTTCCAAGTGTGTAAGCCAACCTGAGATACCTGTGCGAATTCCCATTGTGCAATCGTGTGCCAAGTCTGCCCTGCGCTTTGGTGGGAGGCCACAGACTAACGCACAGAAACCAGCAAAGACAAACGCTTCAAGTCTTGGACCCAACAAACCAGACGCCATTAAAGTATACGGGACATACAATCCATAAGCGTAGTACTACTGCTCGTGCAGCTGCCAACCGCTGGATCGCTATGCGATCAATGGAACTTCCTGACACTTGCCAGAATGTTTCATCCAGTACCGAGCACAATTCGGCCCGCAAAGCTGTTCGCCTTGAATTCTAGAAGCAACATGCAAGACCTGGTAGACGCAATGCGTTGTAAGCATGGAACAAACTGCTGCTACCGGGAACTCTTGGTAGCTTTTCCATCACATTCGAACAACCAACAGCAGAAAGCCCGGTGTGAGCGGGGTAATCCGCGAATTCAATGGTGAGCCTACACATAACCTCCAACGACGCTTAGGACGCTGGGTTGAACACTTCCAACGGCAGTCCAACCAGCTATCTGCGCCATTAACGACGACCTCGGGCTCCGCCTGTGCCCAATGGGCTGATGACACTTCTCCGGCTCCGGAAACAGAAGTCTCATTTCAGATCAAGTTTCTGGAACATTACGAACCACCCAGTCAGTCCTAAGGTCTTGCTGATGACACCTTACTTTCACCTACAGCTTGGTTGTCTGTTTGCAAGGAATAGGCCTCTTGGTCTTGAATATTTGAATATGGACGTAGCTATTTTTTTCGCGATTAGGCCCCTTTTCATCCCCTTCTTTTCTCTTTTCTTATACAGCGTTTGCTTTTTTTCGTGGTTGTGAGGCAGTTCTGTATAAGTGTGGACCACTGATGTATTGTTGGCTATGATGATAATGACGATTATGTACTGTGGGGGGCTTTATAAGCACTGGAGGAACGTCTGATGAGATCACGGCCTGCACACCAAAAGCTCGGATGACGTTTGCCAACTTACGTCATTTGTGGCGTGGGTGTGGTTTCAGCCCTTCTGTGAAAGGGTCTTAATATATGACTGAAGAACCTGGCCCATCCGCGCAGAGAACGTTCACAGTGTCCGTTTCTACCATCGGTGGTTTCGGATTATTGGCAGCGTGTGGTGGGAAAACTGTGCCAGCAATGTCGTCTCACGAACTTCGTTGGTTTGACTAGATTTTAAGAATGCCAACTCATTAACTGCCACGTCATGTCTTACTTGGAAGTGGTGGATAAGGCTGAAAAGAGCGCCTGGTGACCAACATACGGTTATGAAAGCAGTAACTCTGAATCTTGCTACAGTGGGGCAACCTTGGCCTCCTGGCTGAGGTCCGATGGACGTCGAACGCTTGTAGTGGAGGATGCTGTCCGATATGACGAAGAATATGAGGCGTATCGCAATCTTCCGTTTACATCGGTGTAGTTTCCACTCCACTACATCTTCTCCTGGTTATCTTACACCATACCTTTTTATCTTTCTCACGTTGCAACAGGTTTTCTACATCACGTGGTCTTTACGCATATAATATGTATATATGTTTGCTTGAAGGTTTATGGTGAATTTTTGGAAAAAATAACCGTTGTACAACTTAGTAATCTTTCTGAGAAAATCAATATGCTCTTCAACCCATACGCATGACCACTTCTTTATATCAGACAAGAACAGGGACGTTGACACATACAAATGGCTCGACTAGGTGGAAGGCAGTAACCGCAACCAAATACTGTGCAATGGCGTCCTGGTCTCATGTCCGGGTTTACAACAGATGTAGGATGTCTAAGTAGAATCACAAATGGCACAATGTGAACCACTGATAACCAGGTATGAATGTAAGCATCCTTTAGTGTGGATCACCTTGTCACGTAAGTTCGGACACGGACGCTATGAACCAGGTCGGATGAGAGAGTATTTTTAGTTACGAGACCCAGAGAAAAGCGTATCGTTCTAGTGTAGTTTGATGCCTGATTGAATCCGCAGACCATCTCTACTGATCTGTTTGCTCTCGAATACCTTCCAAACTTCGGTTCAGCAGTGAAAACCAAAACAATAGAAATTATTAAGAAAGGCGTGTTTTGACCTGTGGGTTCGGGAGTCCGAATTTACAACTCACATCAGAGTTATGAAAAAACCCGATAAACAAGGACAAACACGACATTCCGTGCTGAGGTCCTCAAAGGAGTATGAAGCGAAGACCTGTTTGGCTATAGTGAATACCCTAATAAACAATGCGGGTGAATTGCTGAACAAGTTGATTTACTGTTGCGCTCGTGGACAGGAAAGAATGTTGTTAGGGAAACTGGTAAGTGATAACTAAGGTAGTTTCTCACATATCGATTTAACAGACGTGTACTATTAGCATTTAGCAAATGGTTTTTATTTGAGTGCGGAGTGTGATTTCAAAATGCACATGGTTAGCATACTTTTCCTGTAGAACCCTCACGTTTTAGATTCTACTGCTTAGAAAAGTTGAATGCGACAGGAATGACGTGACGTCGTCGCTGAGGGTCACAGTTGGAAAAAACAGGATACTTCCAAAACAGACATCTGTTCCTAAAAACTGCCAACTAAAAAATTATGCCGGTTTACCGCCCAAATATCAGAAAAGGCTTAGAACAAAGATAATAAAAGCAAGAATTATTAATCGTCCAAGTCTATCACGACAAACAAGCAGTCACGGCAACCTGCTTTATTTCAAACGCATACATAAGTTACCTAGCAAAAAACCGCAGATTTAAGGACCATCCTTGAGTTACAAGATTATGTCCTTGTAGGCACCACAACGGTAGACATAGCCTACTACAATGTGTACACCAAATATGTGATGCATTTTGACTCCAAGGGACGCTGAGATTGAGATGTGAAAACACGTGCATGGAGATGACGGCCAAAATTGAAGATCGTCGATTGGTTAAGCTCAAGAGATTGTGCAATTCATTTTTTGGACGTGAGGATTCATGGTTGTGTGTGGGCTGAGATACTGCCAGGAGGCCCAGACCTAGATAGAACGATTAGGGTTCTCAACCAAAGCCTTTTGCTTAAAAGCCTGTACCGCAAGGCAGCGGGTGGGTGGCGGTGTGCAAGATATGGCACGTTTTTCGGGAACAGACGCGAACCATTTTTCAACCCCCAACCCGGACGTAGGCATCAACCGCACCTCATAATTCGGATGGCAAAAACATGTAAGCGTAAATCCCCAGAAGTTATCGTACCATTCTGACCTGGGGTTCTAACAGGGGTGCACACACAGCGAATGGTTATAAAGCCGAAAAGACCGAGTATTTCCTAGTTATTTGTAAAAGGGAATGCCGTGGGATCTTGACCTGTTCTACAACGAACGACAGTAAGGCCTAGGCACATAAATTGACCAATGCAACATACCAATCGTCGGCGCTGAAGCTAGTCATGCTAATCAACGAAAACAGACGGACTATCGACAACTCAACGTCATTCGGACGAAGTCGAATAGGCTGCAACCCCTCTGGGGTTGGATCTACCGGATGGGCATGCAGTAACATACCCCCTAACACTCTGAACAGATCGTCATCCAGGCTTCTAAAATTGATGATGGATACACGTTTGGCCTAACCGAAACATTTATCTTGAGGCTTGCCGACGACGTGAAGGCTATTAGTGTGTGCAAGGGTAAACCCGAAATGTCGAGGTCTGCGCATTCAATACAACCGATTGAGTGTTGTGTTACGCTTCCGGCTGTCAAAGAGAGTTTCTCCTCCGCCGCAGTTGCCTTTAAGAGAAAATAGTCTTGGTACTACGAAGGCTCCAAAAAATTGCGCGTTTATCAGGTAAATCTGAAACGAAGAGTTGTGACTTTGGTGGGAATTACATCAATACAGACCAATCCAAAGAACTACAGGCGAGTTTAGAACTTTTGAAGCTCCAAGACTGCCAAACACTTTGAAAATATTCACTAGAGTGGTGGAGCGCTTGCGAAGACAAACAGAGGTACGTTGTAATATGCAATCAGCCTAAAAAAACATGAAGTACAAGAAAAAGGACAGCTTTTAAAACGTATGTATGGTGTGAGGGAACCGTTCTAGAGAGAGAATTATTATCCACTACCAATTTAGAGCTTTGGATGAAAGTCTTTTCAGAGTGCTTGGAGTGCTACCACCCAGGGCACCCAGTTACCAAGGGGTTGATGTCTACCCAACATCCTATGAACAACGAATTGTCGAAGGCCGATCCACTGTCGTGGAAATATGCACCTAGATTCAATGTGACGAGACGGGATATTGATTGATGCACAACAATGATGTGCATATACGCAAGAAGTTTGTCATGGAGAATGCTTCCGTCTATTTGCCACAGCTGGATCGACTGGATTAAGCAGGCGTAGCGTTTTGTACAACATTTTCTACTTTATGATTTTTATTGTTCACCCTTTCCGCCTTTCTTCAACTCACGTGTACACTCCATGTTTAAACCAAGTTAATCGATTGACTCGATGATCAATAATACAAAAACTTACATCCGAGGTCGTCAGCCGTGCGTTTTCTCTGCGTTCTGTGTCGCTCGTGTACAGGTTTCGGGAGTGCTAAATACCAACGAAACCAACCGTCTATTTCGGCAAAAATTTTCTAGGAGCAACACTACGGATCGCATTCATGGGATACCTCGTTCAGTGTAGGGGAATTTCTAAACCAACGTACCTTCACGAACTATTTCCTTTTGTTTTCATCACGCTTTGGTTACGCATTCATACTCAAGCATTTTGACAGTGCTTAGATCCACTACACAGGGTTCTAGCGTGGACTCGTCGGTGTTTATAACAAGCTGACACATTTCATAGTCGTAGCTAGTGAACGACACATGGACTAAATACATTACAGGCAGGAGTCAAGAAAGCACGTCCACAATAGACGGTATAAAGAGAACGTACCAAACTGATTATCAGTGTAGATCTGCACTTCACCGCCAATTCGGACTGCGCAGAGGGATGAATCTGATGTCCACTGGGGCTGCCTAAAGAACGAAAAAATACTGTGACAGACACCGAAAACAAACCAGTCGGCTGCGTTCGCGCAGACAACAGCTTTAGTATTCAGAGACGAACAAATTGAGACTATTCAAGGCAAACTGATATTACAGTCTTAGCTATACGAAGAACCATCGATTCATTGGTAAAGTATGAAAGTAAACATGCAATCCCCACCATACGGATTTTTTTAAGTTAACTCACCAACCATCGTTGAAACGGTGCGTGTATTCCTTTAGCAACCTACCGTCCTCGGCTGCATATATGTGCACATTCGGGGAGCCTTGGAGCTGCTCTGCAGAAGCTTAAAAAATGCAACCTAACGTGCAACATACAACGGTATGATTCATGTATGAAAAGAATGTGCCCGCAGGGTGAAAGTAAAAAATTCGACGCGTCTTTGAAGGGGATCTGGGAGGTCGAGCGCTTCTCGATATTAAACACAGTGACACTGGAAGGCATAGGGGTTAGAATTCTTTGCAAATTACCCCTCATCATCCAAGACACCTACGGACTTCCCTTGAGAGGCAATGGCCACGGATCGAACGGAACAAGACTCAATACTAAGATTTAGCAAATGCAGTCGGCCCATGAACGTACCTGTTAGTAAGATTTGGTGTTTCACCTCCACCAAAATCATATATTCGGAAGCCATTGCTTGCGAAACCTTAGACAAAGTGTAATTCAGATCAACACGGAAATTACACGCAAACATCTCCGTCACGGTCAGACTTTTGGCTGCGTTATAATCGCACAGCAAACCTTCAATTAATGTATTTGATTGATGTGTCAAATTTTAAACTTCAAATCCAGGACCTGATGAATGCCTGTGGCTGTGGATGCCCTGATGCTTGACTGGTGTGGTTCGGAGATTGAACTTGCTGTGGTGTGAACCCAGCGTAACACGTGATGTGTTTGATGGTCACTACCAGTCCATAGGCGACGGAAGGAGTAAATCATATGTTAATTCAGCTGGGCGGGGCAGCTCCCAGTGTGAATGCACATTTAGTGCTCGTAGCACTAAGTCGCGTTTTCCCCAGGTACGCAGTTATCAGACGCGAAAAGCAAAAGGCCGCTGAGGAGAGAGACCAAATCTTTATTGGACGAAATGTACATGTGGTCTCTGATAGCCCTATAAAAGGCACCGACACGCAAAATAGCTAGAGATGCTAGAGACCGGCCGTCGACGAGCAAGTAAACCGGAAGAATGTGACACGTGTGTCCTTCGGGTTCGCGTCACGGTCACATGACATGTAGACAAACAATCGGACAACATGCATCATGCGAACTTTCTTAATAGCCTAGGTACAATATGCAACTATGAGTTTGGGAACTATTTTACACACCATACCGCAGGCAGGCCAGTGCAATCTCCAGGCCGCTAAACACACTGCATGCTAAAACGTTGTTCATAGCTTGAGCCGGTCGGTATGCGTTCACAGTCTTAGTTGCTCCGTTCAGCTGACCCAAGGTTTTACCTTCTGCCCTATTAGTATACGCGGTCGACTGGTGGGGGATTCTGCCTACAGCCATGGTGGAACGACGGTGTGGTTCGGTGATGTAGCCTATACTTAGATTTTTCCGTTCATAATTCTGTTTTTTGATTGGTGAATTATGCACAAATGTGACTATACTCTCTTATTATCACCAACCCGATTTTTCCGAACCTGGTTCACATCTCTTCGGATTCTCTTTTCCGGTGTTTATATGCGCCAAAGAGGAGAGTTTTGGATATCACCGATTACGATTGTTCCGTTTTATTGTCGTGCGTTTGTTTGGCCACCACTTTTACACGCATAGACAGTGAGTTCGCGGTAGAATAGGATGGAATGTGCTTTTATATCCAGGTGGGTAATGCAAAGGCTCATTCGCAGACTGCTTCACAGTTTCGTTTGTAACCAATGTCAGCGGGCATCGTCATTATCCACAACTTGCGTCGTTTTTCAACCACTTGTGCGATGCGCGGGGTTGGCTATGGTGGATGCCATATGCGAATCTCTTGGCGAACATAGATTTATTTTTCATTCACTTACTTCATGTCGTTTAAACTAGCTACTTCGTGCAGCTTGTAGTGGATCTAAAAAGCATATGGAAACTCATAGGACGTCGGAATATGATGAAAAGGAAAACAAATAACTCATAATAGTTCGTGGGGGCACGTTGGTTCGGTGTTCCACCACACCAAATGAGGATTCACACTGATACTACTTGTCGTGTGTCCCTCAGATAGTCCCGATGTCAGGACCGAGAAAATTCCAACAACAGATGAATGAATAAATCTATTTACCGAACTAAACTGTTGATTTCGCAGAATTCTAACTGTTCCAAAGATTTATACGCTAAACGCGAACAGTAAGCAGAACTCGCGAACTCGGAAGTGTAATTTTTAAAAATTATTGATTACTCTGTGGATCGGTTAACCTCGTTCAAACATCATGTGTACATGTGAGGTTGCAGGAGATGGAAAGGCATGAATAACAATAAAAATATGAAGTAGAAAATTATGTACAATACGCTACATGTCTCAGAACTTTAGGTGCTGGAGGGAAAAACATTTTTTATATTGCGGAGAGTTTGTGTAGACAAGTGCTTCCATTAAAGCGTTCAGGATGTTATTAAACAGACCACGTCCTTACCTCTCAAGTTCAACGAGTAATTCAGAAAAATTATTGGGATTGCAATGGTCAGTCACACTATGAGCGAAAGAACCTGAGAATTATGCTTACGTTTTGATGGAAAAAGTGCCGTGAAGTGTACCTCATCTGTCAACCTGAGCTTCGAACTTGGCTGCTCAGTCCAACATGGACAATGTAAGTGTATTTGAGCCGTCGAACTACATTTTGTAGCATATTTTATGCCGAAGTATTCATGTAGTTTTTGCATCCTCTTAACCCTGTTAGTGATCATGGTGGATCCAGTAAGCCTTAATGTATTAAGGATATTTCGCTGCATGCCTTTCAGAGCTGAAAGTTTTGTTGACTGAAGACCCCAGGCCGATCAGCCACGATTTCCCTAGGGAGCATTCTACGGTCCCCTTTGTGACAAGTTTACCAGGTCTTCGCAAAAACTATCCATCGATCACAGCGGATATCAGTGCCGAGACAAATGCACACAGACAGGTCTATATCACAATGACTAAGTGATTTTCCGCACCACCGACGCTCATGTGTATTTCGGTAATTTGTTTATACACACATACTTCACCTTTCAAACTCTTCTCATGACAGTATCGATTTTCACATGCACCATTCAAGCTGCAACTTTTAATTCTTACCTGTGCAGACAATTACGATTCTGTTTATTTCTGGCGACACTTTTTGCTGCCAGCAGTTATACGTATCACTGATGACTGGTCAGCGGCTTGGTTATTAGCAAAGTGCATACTGGTCACAGTCGATCACAGTCTTCCATACGGTTAGGCTTTTCCAGTCACCCTTTCAGCACGTATTTCGCCCCTCCACCTGTCTATATTCCAATTTCAGGTTCCGCAGTACCAAGCCAGGTGCTCCGAAGTTGCTAAACCACAGGTCATTGATGCAACTTGACGTTAGTATCTCAATGCCAAGGCATTGCAGGTTGAAGTCATATTGTTGAGTCCGTCTGCGTGGTTAGATTTTCAGCTGGTAGCTCTGGCACGAATAGTCTCTGTGATGATGAATTATTTGTTACTCGCAATTGGCCCGCTGTCTAAAACGGTAACTAACAATTCCGTCAGAAGTTTATTCCTTTTAACTTCACTGCATTATTTACAGTCACATCTGGGCTGCTGGGCGATTTCAGCGATTTTCAGCGATTGATACACGGGTTCGAGGCAACGGCCCAAGGTTCGCGGATCCAGTCGGTTTTCCTTGCTCAGTGTCAGCGGGCTTCTGTTGATCTGAAAGGCGATAATTGAAAACAGGGTGTAGCACCGCACATGGAGATTACAGTGAATACCAAGAACAGAGAAAGATTATTCGCATAATGCAATTTTAGATAAATGAGAATCAAGCAAAGCTTTAAAACGATCCCTAGAAGCGCTACTGACGACCTCAGAAGGAAGGCTGTTCCAATAGTTAATAACCCTGTAAGAAAAGAACTGCTGCCTAAGAAAGGTCCGAGGACGAAGCTTGAAAAGCTTTCTATTATGTCCTCGCCGGCCGTCATCATTCGCTACAGTGAAGAACTGTTCTACAAGACCTACTCTAAAGAAGAAGTGTGTGAGTATTAAATCCCCGCGAAGTCTTCGAAATTCAAGTGGGTAAAGGTCAAGAATTTCAAGTCGAGACTCGTAAGTAACATTACTCAGGCCCGCGACCATCTTGGTGGCCGCGCGCTGGACACGCTCAACAGCTAATATGTCTCTCTGCAGGCCGGTATACACGACCTGATTGGCATACTCGAGGAGCGGTCTTATATAAGTCCCGTAAAGCGTTTGAAAAGCGTTCTTGTCCATGCGGGGGAAAGTGCGCCTAATCATCATAAGAGCGGCAAATCCCTTTTTTGCCGCCATCTCATGGTGATACGTGAAGGACAAGTTAGATGACAACCAGATGCCCAGATCTTTCTTCAGGTCGATTCTCATGATATCTACTGTGCCAGATGCGCTATGAATCATGAAGGCATTGCCAGAATCTCCACCGAGTGACATGTGAGCACATTTATTGTCATTTAGTGGGAGACTCCAATCGTCCGACCAGCGCTTGATCGCGTCAAGATCAATTTGTAGTGCGCTGGGATCAGTGGCATTCCAGATTTTTAGGTCGTCTGCATATAAGAGGACGCTGCTGGAAATGTTGCTTGGAAGGTCGTTGATGTAAATGAGGAATAACAAAGGACCTAGAACTGACCCTTGGGGAACTCCCGCAGAAATGAAAGAGGGAGACGAAAGGTCTGCTCCGGTCTTGACCCTAAACGTTCTATTATCAAGAAAAGAGGCAATCCAGCGAAGAACCTCTCCTTGAATACCGTAGGCTTCCAGTTTGTGTTTCAGGGGGCCGTGTGGGACACGGTCAAAAGCCTTGGCAAAATCAAAGAAGATGGCATCAGAGATGAGGCCATTGTCTTTGGCCTCCGTCAGACTATCCATGAAAATAAGCATGTTTGTTATGCATGACCGATTAGGAAGGAAGCCATGCTGTGTGGAAGAAAAAAGATTATTTGATAAGAAGTGATTGAGTATGGCGCGCTTTAGTAGGCGCTCCATTATTTTGCACGGGATGCTAGTGAGGCTGATTGGCCGATAACTAGCCGGAGAGTGCCGGTCACCCACTTTAAATATGGGTGTGACCATCGCCTCTTTCCATGCGCTAGGGAGGATGCTAGTCTGGAGTGTTTGCTTGAACAGCTTATAAAGGGGTTCAGCCAAACTAACAGCTGCTTCCTTGAGTATTCTGGGATGGATCATGTCGGGACCCATTGCACCGTAAGGATTAACCTTGAGTAAAAGGTCTTCGACATCTAGCACAGAAAACTCAGCGGTCACGAGTGGTTGCCTGAACTTCTGCAACGGTAGTACAGGATGCCAGCTCGGGGATACGACGTTATAGATTGCCGAGAAGTACTCCCTGAATAACTCGGCCACAACTAGGGAGTCAGATGAAGTCTCCCCGTTGGGTAGTCGTAAAGAAAGAGCTGAAGGTTTGTTCTTTCTTAGTCGCCGCATATGCTTGAATAAGAAGTTTTTGTTCCCGCGGGCTCTTATGAGGATCTTCTCTTGTACGAGTTTGGTGTGTTCGCGGATTTCCCGCCTACACCTGTTTCGGACAATGTGGAACGCGCTTAGGTCCTCTGAGTTTCCAGTAAGCTTATGCTTCGCGAATAATTGGGAACGGTTATCGAGAAGACGACGTATCCTGCGTGGAAGGGGTGGCCGATAAGAGAAAATGCACAGTTTGCGCGGTATAAATAAGTCGTCTGCTTTTTGAATTGCGCTGTGAAACGTGTGGTAGTTCTGGTCCACGGAGTCCAAGTCAAGAAGAAGTGAACCTAGGTAGGTTCTCAGGCCGTTAAAATCTGCTTGATTAAAGTTTCGAACGGTGAATCTTTTTGCTGGTTGTTGTAACCAGTAACAGATAAGGTCAAAGGCTAACAGAGAGTGGTCACTGTGTCCAAGTGGTGGCTTGATGATCACTCTGTCTACCAGGTGGCTCTCATTAGTGATAACTAAGTCGAGCAAAGAGGGAATCTGACCAAAACGGTGCCGCGTCGGGGCGGTGACGTGCTGTGTCCACGCCTTCCGACGTATCAGCGTTGATAAGGAAGTCGAGAATCCGCTTTCACAGTCCTGGTGAGAAACTGATGCCCAGTTTATCTTGGGTGCGTTAAAATCACCCATAATAAGCAGATGTGTAAAGCGTTGTAGGCCTAGGAAGTTTTCCAGGCTTACCAGAAGGGTGTTGTCGTCGGGAACGTCTGATGAAGGAGAACGATAAATAACCCCCACTAGGAGTGAGTCTTGGCCGCGCAGTGGTAGTCGAAGCCAAAGAGCGTCACATTTATCAGAGGACTGGAAGCCACCAATAACCGTGGGTGTCGGGAGACACTGCTGAAGAAAAATCGCAGAACCCCCCATTCTCCCTCGGGCAGAGTCAGCCCGGTAAACAGAATACCCCGGAACACTCAGTTCACTGTCACTGATATCACCTGTAAGCCAGGTCTCCATGAAGGCGAACATGTGGGGTTGGGTGTCATGAATTAACTGTCTGATTTCCGGTAATTTATTAAACAGACTCAGACAGTTGGTATACATGCATCTGAAAGCTACTTCCTCGTTGGATTTCGCGAGAAAATAGAAAGGATGGTGCGAGGAAGAGCCTGGGAAAGAAGGCCTAGAAATGAGGAGGGTGGTGGGGCTGGACTCGGTCTGTTCTTCCGAGTTGTTCTGACGACCCTTCTTCGAGGATGTGGGCGCGACATCACCGCCTGTGCGTACGTCAGCGACCCTAACGGGCGTTCGATCAGCGTTCTGGGTGCCGCCACCTGGGAACTTTGCGTCCCCGTCAAATTCCGCTGCTTGGGAGGGTGTTTGAAAGTTTTTACCCACGGAAAATTTGACTTCCTCGTTTGCTGGGAGCGGGGTTTGGAAGACAGCAAAGGGCGCTGTGTTATGGGGCCACTGAAAGAGATATTTATAGGGGTGGGCCAAATGGATGCTTTTTGAGCTTTAGGAGGCGGTCCTAGCAGGCTGCTTCCGTTCCGAACTCTTGGGAGGAAGAGTCTTCTGCTGGGCAGTTTGGTGGGTTTCAGGGTGGGTAACTCTGAAGACGGTTTTTGCGCGGTGTGTGTATCCTCAATGCTTGTGCCTGTGCCTGAGGCGCCGGTCGTTGGAACGACCATACAGACGGTGCCTCCGCTTTCCACAACAGACACAGGGGTCTGAGGGGCTACGTCGATAGCAGAAACTACGACTTTAGTCTCCAGTTGTAGCTTCTGGTCTGCCAAGATTTGTGACTTAGTCTTGGTCCGCTCTTCGCGTCTCGCTCTCTCTTGCCGGGAGCGGTCGAAAGATACGCCTTTCAAATGGGCGTTGGCGGACTTTAAAGCCTCTGTTTTGCCTACCACTACCTCGGGACTGAGCATGGCTGGCAAGGTTACCAAAAGGCCAAGTGACTTTTTGGTTGTCTTGGCCCGCAGCCTACTCGCAAGTACCATGTCTAAACAAGAAAAGTATATTGCAACAGGCACACGCAAGCTGCCTGCCGATCACACATCCATAGCAAGCCGTTCAAGCCACGCTTCCCACTGACGCCGTTTTAAGTTTGGCTTTTGGGTACCAACTGTCAACACTGAAACAGTTGTTACCTACAGTAGGCAGGGTTCTTCTATAATTTTTCGGGATGATGGGTCAACTGCGGTCCCGGTGATATTATAAACTCACTCAATGACAGTATACCGACTTACAGATTTACCACCTACGGGCAGTTTTGGATCTTGAAGTTGTTCACCATACAGGTATTTCATGGGAAGGGGAATCCGAAAGGCTCTCATCTGTTTACAAATTAAGTTTGGGGTTAATTGGCGGGTTTGGGGACGGGTTAAAGTTAGCTTATTTTCGACGAGCAGAAAGCGATAGTCCTTAGTGGGTAGGACGTCTGCGAGTGTCGAGCGGACTTATAAGCTTGATTAGATTTGTATTGATGCCTCAGCTACGCTGGATGTCTTTTGCCTATAGCGAATTCCGAAGTGCACATTTCAGGTCAAGTATTCCGTTTGAACTCTCTTCGACGCCGTGCACTGTAAAGCTATCAAATATCCGACTGGAAACCAGGACGGGACTGAGAGGGTATCACTCGGGTATATCGAGTCGCCCCCTGATAGGAAAATCAGCTAACCAGGGGATGATTTTGGCGCAGGTGTGCTCGCAGGCGCAAAGCCAGTGGCTGCTCAAGTTTCTGACCTCTCCTCACTGTTGTCTATGTCGTGGTGCTGACAATTTCATCCGAGTGACTTTGCGACGATCAAACAATAGGAGGTCGATCTGTTGGTGGATCAATAGCACACACTTGTGCATAGCGGAATAATTCCAGCCAGAGGACTGTTTTCGTCTCATCAGGGGAATAATATCGTTGTTGTAAAGAGCGCGAAATGTTCTTTTGTGTGGCACTCAAAGTTGTAATGTGGATGACGGTGCACACTTTTGCGTGCGTGAGTATGCAAATTAAACAACGAGAAAGTAGTCTGGGATTACGGTGTCAAAATGGTGCGGCTTGTCCCTAAAATATAGATTCTGCTAGACGGCGCATGAAGAACGTAGTCGAACTAATGTTGGCTATAAAAACACTAAGAGCAAACTGTACAGAGAAACACATCTTTGTTTGCAGAGCTCAAACGTGCGTCTATTAACCAGGTGGTAGCTGGCATGTGCTTGCGGATTCTGAAGTTTGTTTTGCCCGTCAGAATGATGGCCCACTTCCTGTTAAATACTGCCGGACATGCGGACTTACAACCAAGCACCACGCTGGCTGACAGCGTAAAGCAATTATTGTAGACACGGACCCAAGCACACCCAGGTTAATACAGGTAAACCCGTGCTTTGCACTGAGCCGATTCATAATTGTGTTCAGTCTGCCTGAGAGTGATTCGTTAATGACACTAGATTAAGTGGAGCACAGCAGAGGGGAATTTTCACGATTTTCCAAGCAGTTGGGCTTTACCGACACTTCCGCAGAGCTACATCAGAAACTACAAAAGGGATCTGAACCTGAGTATAACCTTGTAGTATTTTCATCATTTAATAATTCATTCTGCCAACCTCGAACAAATGCTGCATCAAACCACACTATACATTTTCGTTTGACTTGATAAAAATGAACGCGGGAGGTGTGAACAAGACCGCTACTCGACCGTGTCAGTTCTCTCTTCGACGATCGGTGATTGGCAGCCGGCCAAGACGCTCCATTGTTGGCCTAAACTTCAGCTGTAACGGTTCACAACATTAAAAACTCTTACAGAATTCCGAACACTTACTCAATACCATTGAACTTTCAGTAAATATGGTTCAGCCTTTGTGAGTCCCGTTATTGACTTCTCTCGTTATTTTGTGTCGAAGGCTCCTGCAGTTCATTCGTTTTTGTTTCCACTACATTCGTATCGGTTTTCTTGCCTACTTCTGGTCGAAGAACATTCTGTAACTGCCGTCTAGCCGGCGATAACACTGTGTCCGTCACTGCCAAGGAATCGTGCAACACAGTGGAGCAAACCTATGCGCTTTTTTGTCTAATCCACCCGAACAAGAAGAGCTTGGAACCGAGAGGTCATTTGACACACACTACTGTCTAGAGATCGTTGATACTGTGAGCATCAGAGACTGATATGCAGAGATTTCCCAAAATTCTTCTTCATTAGCTGCGTGTCCGGCTGCTTCGGTACGGTCGAAAACTTATACATACAGGCGAATTCACCTAACTTTAGCATTATTGGAAGCCTGTCTACAGCAGATTTTAATTGGAAAGACGCTAGACCATCATCGACCTGAAACTGTTCCGTCCCGGCTTTTGTTATTTTCGGCAGAAAATTCCGCTGATTATTCACGGCAATCTTTTAGTGATGCACAAGTGACGTGCAGTGTGAAGAAATTTATTTGGCACGTCTGTCTTTACTACCCGGTTGCTTCTGTTATGAATTCATTGATCAACATGGCGTCAGAACGGTAGTCCAAAAAGGCTCAGGTTGTAACCGAGGGTTCCCGACCAACCAACCATAAGGAACGAGTCTCGAGTATGAACTTTCCAGAGTGAACCGTGCCCCTAAAAATAGTATTCGTCTCACACTCCCGTGTTTGTTCCGGTTTGTCCCTGTGGTTCAGTCTGTGACGGTATCTACCCCAAACGGGTACTGCACACCGTGCTTGCACTCCACGAGACCCTGTTACGTGGTACGTCTTTAAGCGAATTAAACAACCCCCACCGTTCTTCAGCGTCACCTTGCGTTTTTGCAACAATTAGTTGAAAAACTGAGCAAACGTTAATACGACCTGAATGGCCTTACATAATGAGTACTTTGACCCCGTCCTTCAGTACGATCTACCTCTTCAGGAGTTATGTCTGAAATACTTGATTCCTGATGTTCTAGACTGTGCTGAATTGCCTGCCACGCCTTCCGGGGGGTGTAACTGACTGGCGTCAATCACAGGCACAGTAACCGACTAGGCATAGGTTTTTCTCCGAACACCGTTGGACTTTTGGGAACTTTATCAATCTTCCTTCTAGATGTAGAGGCCATAATTCAACTGCCTCGAAGAGTTCGGTAAAAGATTATGGTTTGTACTCTGCATCGGTTGCATCAGCATACCCCGGCAACCCTCCATCTGGTTGGTTGATCTGGGCAAATCATGGATATTTCGAGCAACCACGTTCTGGAACGCAAAACCTCAATTTACCGCTTACAGGTTACCGCATCCGTGACCGAACAGTTGGCGCGAAGTTTTTTAGCTTTCCTGAGTCCATTCTTTTTTTTATCAATGGCACTTAGTTGCTTCCTCTGCAATGCTACGACAACGGCACGGCACATTGAGAAGCTTCGATAAATTGTTGACAGACGTTCTGCTGCCTTCCTTTCAAAATTTCTGACAGCAGTGAAACAATTCTTGAGCAGTCCCTTGAAACACCTCACCCCTTCTTTTGGACGGTTTGCTTTGATAAACAAAGGTTTGAAAGCCGGTCCCGATGATTCATTATAATCTAGACTGATGAGAGACGTTTCGTTGTCTACTTTTCAAAGAGAATGGTTGATTTGGAAGGTAGTGGTAGCACGAAGGGTGTGGCAGCGTGAGGGTTGGTACTTGTCTTGCAGTTTCATTTTACATTATAAACCGGGATTAGCTGCTAGAGTCTTTCTGGCGCGCAGTCAGTGCTTCAGAATAGATCCATGACACAATGACCACTTAGTCATATTCACGTGCCGTAGGTAATGTAACACAGAAGCATATGGTCGACCCTTTCAACGTAATGTATGAAGTGGGGGCATAGGCGTTCAGGTTCTAGAGTAAAGGTTCGTTTGGTGGCATCGCCATATTGCTTTATAGGCGTCGGTATTGGTGCATTTTTCAAACTGACTATCTACCAAGTCAGAAACCTTGATGGAAATCATCCATAGGAAGTGAAATTCGCCGTGAGACGGCGATAAAATGAGAAATCATTCAATACCAGGCGATATTTCCGTGATATAGCCCAGGAATTTGAAAAGAATCGATTTTAATGACAGAGGGCATCAGGAGAGTTAAAAAAGATTTGTTTTAGTACGCCGTAAACCGATTTATCTTTCAGTTGACGCCGAGATCGAAACTGGCAATGGTGAGTGCTGTGACGGTATAAGTGTGCTAGGCTTTGAAGAATTTGTTTACGTGTGAGTAATATTTGACCGCTTATCCAATATTCCATTTTAGGTTATGGATTATCTACAGGACGTTAAAAATGTCATTGAGAATCGCGAATTTGTTAGCTTCAGCGAGTTCAAAATTCGCTTAGATAAGTACAAGAAGGATTACAGTGTTCTGTACGTGCTCGGTTCAAGCAAGAAACCAGGCAGTGGTCGCTTGAAATATGATCATATGAGTGTGATTGCTCTTGAGTTTGTGTGGTAGGTGGCAAATGGTAGCAGAAAATCCGCCACAAATTCTGAACCACATGGGGAAAAACGGCAAGCTGCGTCTAATCAGAGACGACAACAATAGGTACACGCACATACGTTCCGCACACAGAGAGCAAATGCAGTTATTCAGACTGTTCTCTGATGTGGTAAACGTCGATGCCACTCATGGGACCAACCGCCACAAGTAGGTCCTCCATCACTCCACTTAGCCACGGCCACACACAGACTTCCCCCCTCTTCCCTCCCGAAATGCAAAACAGCCAAGGTGGAAGAAAAATGTTCACATGGGGGTTCCCTGTGGATATTGTGGTAACCCATTTAATACCAACGGCTACCGGTGCGACAGGGACCACCTATTTTTCCACGTGCACTGCATAAATAATGCTGGTATATCGCACTGCCCCTTTTTGCACAGGACAGTTACAACCCCCCTCGCCAGGTAAGTTATGATATCACTAACTATGCAGGTTCAGCTGCATCGACCTCAAACACTGTACCGCCTCCGACGTGGAAGCGCAAACAGAGACCGTGTGCAACTCCACCATTCATTGATGATACCTCTGAAGGTGAGTTGCGCGTCGTTCCCCCAAGCAAGTGGGTCCAAGCGAAAGTGTTGGCGAATGACACAGCCACTTCGGTCAGAGATCTTGGAATACGGTACTCAAACTTCTTCAATTTCTCTGAACAAGTATGCTTCCAGGTAGCGAAAAACTAAAAGAACAATAGGCTGCATCAAAAAGGCGTTCAACCTACCAGCTGCGGAGCTGACGCTATACAAAATGTGTGCTCGGCCTCAACTCGAGTATTGCACCTTCATTTACTGCCACCTACGCAAGTCCGACAGGCTTGTGTTAGAAAACCTTCAACGGTCGTTTACCAAAAGCTTATCAGGATATTCCTCTTCGCTCACCTATAGACAACGTTGTGAAAAACTTGGCATTGATCCCCTTTGGCTGCGTAGACTAAAGTTGAACTTGACGCTGCTGTATAAACTCATAAATTCGGATGCGATTACTTCAGTGATCACCGTCCGCTTACAACACAGCCCTTCATATAGTCTAAGAAATCAGGATTCCAGCTTGCCAACACCGATATCCCGGAAGAATATACGTGCAAACTTCTTCCTTGTAAAGTATTCCTACATTTGGAATAAACTTCTAAGTGAGGTCAGAGCCAGTAAAAACATTCAGCGTTTTAAAAAGGGTTTGGACAGCTATATTACGTTAACAAACACGATGTCCATCTTCAAACTCTCTGTATCACCTGACGACCTTTTTGAGTGTGGTCCGAAAAACATTTAGCCGTCAGATGCGTAATACGCAGACAACCAATCTGCTGTCTAACGCCTGTCGAGAACAGCCCGCTTGAAACGGTTTGTTATATAGCTTACTCACAAGATCATTTAGCACTTGGCCTTTGACACCCAACATTATTTTAATGACGTGTTTACTCATGTATATGCAATGCCCAAATTGCTATGGAATGTGCACTCGGCGTTTAATAATAAGTCCAACAGTACGATGACATGTGAGCTTTAGTTGTCACGCACATTTTATGCGGCCCTCCAAACCGTCGACTCAATTACCCGTTTACCCGAATAAATCTCGATTGCATAGTAAAATACCACAACAAACAATAGATAGGGTTATATATTCCAGTTATCATAGCAAAAATAATAATATCAAACGAGTTCTTTGTCAAAAATTCCCCATATATATTGCCTGTTATAACCCCAAATTTTCTCATCTAACGTGTGGAATTACGTTCTCCCTCCCGATTCCCATTTTATCCATTGAGCGAGGAAATGTTTCTGCGACGGATGGACGCACGGAACTTCGTCTAAGCTGAACGGTTCACGAGATGTTCAACTTTGTGACGTTTTCGAGCAATCGGCGAAATCATGCGTTGAAATCTGCTTGATTTTGGGATTTTCAGCCATGCCTCGCCAAAGCCGATCTATATTGACAATTTCCGGACGCCAATTTTATTCCCTAGCAGCAAAATTTCCAAAGGTGCGGTTGGACACCCTCCCGGAGTGACCTTGAAATATTTGGAAAATCGCTCATCCCACAACCTTGTAAACAGTGAATTAGTGTAACATCCCATTTTTTAAGACTGAATCGGTGAAATGAACGAACTATATATTTCTCTGTTGCGTGCGTGAAAGTTCCATAAACTACAGTCGTTTCCTCTTTGACCACGTAATTCTTGCAAGAAACTTCACGTCTGTGCTACTGTTAAATTATTCGTTTATGTATGGTTTGCAAATATCCACAGTGATCGCGCATAACCAAGCGTACTTCTGACATATGCGTTGGAAATATATTTTACTTATTTATTTATTTATATTCCGACAAATCAGTATCATCTACACGTCGTGGCGTTGTGACCATAGGGCGCATGTAGGGTGAACCTCGAATGGGTCACTCCGGTAGACTTCATGTGGTACAATACTTTACTTCTGGTTAAACCTCTTTGCCTATCTGGAAACATGAAATTCTGATTCCTCGTGGTCATGTAACTGCACACACTTGCCGATGTCTTTTTCATTATAATACCAAACAGCTTACGCGCGAAATCAGTGAGCAATATATGCGCTAAGCAGATCACGTCGACTTTTGCCCACATTTCGATTATCTACTTTCCCACAGCGCCTCCAAGTTTCAGTGGTTTACAGTTACACGTGGGATGATCATAAACACTCGAACTTATAAACTGCCGGCACCTATTTCACGGAATATCGAACACAAGAGTTATAGAAAAATGATCTGCATCATACACGGCGCATGTTTATCAATCGTTCGCTGCTATGTTTTCCCATCTACCAGTCCACAAACCCCCAGCTATCTCGTCAATCTATTTCGCTACTGAATTAGCGCAATTCCTCGGCGTCCTTGATAAAAATCTTTTGGGCGTTAAAACTGAAAAATTCCCCACAGCACAACATGCATAGTTCATACTTTCTTAAATATTCCGTTCACCATTACTCACATGATATTCCAAACTCCCATATTACCGTATAACAACGACAGCATTCAATTCCTGCAGATAAATTTCAGCGTAAATCTTCTACGCCTTTACATACTCCCCTTCCTTCCGGTCTCACGTTGCCGCAGTGTTCTCTTGTGGTTGTGGTGTCTACTTGGCACGAAGTGAAAACCTTTGGTCACAGACCGGACTGCTGAAGCGTTTGAACATCGCCCCCTGCAGACGAAGTGCAGTGATATTAATAAAAGCAGCTTGAGTGACACACTTTCAACCCCACGCCGCCGTCAACACAGGGGTCGTGGGTTCACACAGTTCTATTTCTCTTGCCCACACTCCAACTCATCTCTGAGTTCCACGCTGTCTACCGACTTAACTGAGAGGCCGAACCAACATAACTCAGAAAATCGAAAAAAATCAATCATGTGTAAGTCACTTACGGCATCAACGGATAAACCTCAACAATATGCTGCCGGTTCAGGGTTGAAACTGATTATGATTGGTGGGTCTTAGTTTGTGTCAGAGCTAGAAATAGGCCTATGGATGTCTGTGACTAGTTCCCTCCGGACACTTTCGTTACCAGGTAACGGGATGACAGAGCCACCCTCTGCTTGGGGGGAGTCTGCTCGATTGATGGAGTGTCCTACATTCTCGTAGGAAGATGCCGGCCAAACACGTCCGTGCTATTCTGATGATTCCAGTCAGGAAACTATGGAGCTGACGTTATAATTAGGGGACTGGTTGATGCGCCCTTACGCGCGTTTACTACTACCCGCCTATCTTGTCTACCACCGTTGAAGTCCCTTGTACTTACTGTCTGAAGAAAGCTTGCACTAGGTATCGTGTATTTGGACGGAAGCTATTTTTCTTTTCACTCTTAAATTACTCGTCAATCAAGAAGGGCTTTAAATTTGACAAAACGGAACCTGAGAAGTCCGCAAATCTCTCTCCATGTGGGGCAGTTAGATTTCCGGATGTTATTCTCGGGCACTTCGGTGCAAACATTCTGGACGCTGAACTGGCAACAGGCACTTTGTTCTGCGCAAACTGCAGTTGAACTTGAGCTCGGGTTTTGGAGGACGTACAGAATCCGGTACGGGCCACTGATGTTATGTTCAGATGGACAGCTGCGTAAAACAGTGCTGTGGTTTGAAGAAATAATCCACGTGCATAAAACTGAGTAGGGCAGGTAATAATCATCAAAATTAAGTTGATCGTCCAGCTTTATATTGCGATGACGAGTACCATAATCATGTAAAGAAGAACGCCTGTGAGTATAAAGCAGGTATGACTATAAACTGTGATCGATCAAACAGGTGAAGGAAAAAATAGACTGAATTCATAACAATGAATCCATCGGATACTAGTTGTGATATGAAAGCCCAAGCATTTACAAATTGTGGGCAGCAAATCATCCGAATAACTGAAAAATTCGCGCGCAAACATTAAATGGAGAGTAATGAGACGAGGTGGGCCTCACTGTAATAATAAGAATCAATCACTGCATAGCTTTTCGGAGTTTTTGGAACTGAAATGCGTTTAAAAGTATCTGTTAATCTAAGGCAAAATCTTTGACAAACAGTCTTAGTAAACCGGGCGAGTAGGGTGAACTTTATTAAACTGACAGTTCAGCACCTGCGTAGGTTAAGCGAGAAACATGCTGGGATGGTTTCGCGACATGACATTCCACAAGATCATAAACAGTAAGTAGACTCCTTGGACTAGCCATGAACAGTGAAATCAAGATCCGGTTAAGTGTATCACTAATGTCAAACACGAATTCAGTTAAAACCCTCAGAATTAATATTCCAGGTGCATGAGATGAAATCCGCAGTAATAAACAACTGGGACGCTGACATCTGAGTTCGTAAAAACCGATCAAGATTTGTAAACATGAACTAGAAAAGACAATTGTGTATTGCACGGATAAGGATCTTGTTGGAAAATTCATATTTGTTCCAGACACTGCGACTCTGCAGTGACTTTCCTGCAGCCAACAACTTCCACACATCTGACCATCTGTAAGCACGCACCTGCACTTTTAAAGTGTATTTTATCGAGCGTATTATCTACCTTGTTTCGTTCCGATCTGGTAGTACCGCGAAATCTACCAAAAATCTGGTTGCGAATTCAGTAATCACTATCTTGGTAACACAATCTCAATAGCGGTAGGGTTTCTGTGGCGTGGCTGCTGAGTGTGGAGAGCTGTATTTGGCGAATAAGTGCGCATCGCGCGCGGAGCTAAAGAACGGCCCGCGGAAAGTTTGTGGTACCACTTAACTTTGTATTATTCGTAATAGAACGAAGAGGACTACAGAATTTGACGCAGTAAAATTCAGTATGCTCATCTGTATGATACGGAATCACACTGATGCACTTGGGGAGTGAATGCGTGAACGAATAAATATAAGATATCACTTATGGTCAACAGTGGCCCTACGATACTCTCCGTAGTTATTTCGACTATGTGTAAATGTCAGACTTATCGCTTGGTTGATGGGCAACCTATCGGGAATACCTGCATGCCAGAGTGCCACTTGAAGGAACTGACGGTGCCAACTAGATCGCAGACGCGGTACTCTAGTGTGGGAGTGTAAAACGCATAAACTATCATCGGCGTACGTTGAGTTTGACGTCATGAAGGTTAGTACCGCGGTTTCCCCTAGGGCACATGTGACGTTATTACCGTGGTCGAGTGCGCAAGGCACATTCCAGAAGATGTGCCACGAAAAATGGGAGACAACAGGTCGGCAACTTTACCAGTAGCAAACAGAGTTAGCAGGCCATGACTGGTCACACTGATCAAAAGTGCCTGTAACCGCTTGTCGTGGTGGGGACTAGATATATCGGAGTGACCATCGTTTGCCTGCTGTAATTTGTACAAAGTACTATCAAAAATACTAGTTTACCACAAACGCAGAATCAGGAGATTATTTTTCCCCTATAAGCTGTATACGCTTGATCAAGTCTGATTTTTTGCCGGTTTGTTGGCTAGCTTTTACCAAATGCGTCATTCATAGTTCCGGCTTGCTCAAGCGCTCGAAGATTGGCTGCTCATTCTGTCCAGATAAAATTCTACTAACGGTTCGTGCAAACCCTTCTATTTGTTGTTACACATAACTACTTCAACCCATCCATCAACATTTCTATTTTGCACCCTGCCTTAGCTAGGGAGACCTTGTAAGTGCATTTTTAATGGCCGTACATAGTAAGATATGGTTTGTTTCGCTGAAGAACATTCATGGTAACAAAATTCTGCTAATTGTGTCTGTTAAATTCACGGATAGATTCAGTATTTTATGTGAAATATAATACACGTGTTCTGTTTGCAAGTTAACTTTTTCTTGTTCTAACCTGTTCAGGTATTTCGCATCTATTTATCCACTACCTATTGCTCAATCGACATGTGAACTTCGTCGCTCTGTGAAAACATTGTGAGAAGGAAACCAGATGGTCTTCCGCTGTGGGGTAGTGTTGGTAAGAAGAAGTTTTCCAAAAACTCGCTTTATTCGCTGGGGAAATCGAACTTTCCAATTTTGAGAATTTGAATGAATTGGTTGAGTCGAATTTGAATGAAAAGAAAAATGTGAGAATGAAGATATATAGACAAACATGTTTTCGATAATTCATCTTCAGGCCAAAACAATTATACAATGGGTTAGTAGAGTTAGATGGAGATATCGATCAGACTTAGTAGAGAGAAACGAGGTCACTGGCCAGTCAGTTGGCGATGGCTTGATTGGTCGGTTACGTCACGCTTGTCCACTTGTTTGACCGCGCCGGTTGGCCATCGATCCGATGGATGTTTGGTCATGGTAAGTGCAGCGTCTGAACAAACCGTTTTTGGTGACATAATATCGGGTCAATCAGCCTGATTCCGATAGCCTCGGCAGTACAAAGTGTTCTAATTCGGACAGCTTTTGATCGGTTGCCTGGCACGCGGTATACCACTTTGAAAGCTTCGTCAGTTTTCACCCGGTGCCTGCTTTCAACCAGATGAGCGAGAATAGCGCTGTTGACCGGTCGTGATTCCCCGTGTCTTAGCCATCGTGGATGATGTTCTCGGATTTGTTTCGAAAGCTGTTTTGACGTTCGACCAATATAACCTGCCCCACAGGAACAAGTGAATGAGTAGATACACATAGATGAGGTCCAAACTGTCAATCTATCTTTGTTATGAAACATGAGAATGGAGAATGTGGAGAATTGAATACGGAGCTCAGCTGTGGCATAGGTCCTGCTTATTGTCTGGTTGAGCCTATTTGACACCCATTCTGCGGCACTATCACCTTTGAACGGCACTCGAATGAACACTATGCTGAATGATTCCATCTGTTCGTCGATGCATACGAATATCTAAGAATGATATCTCGTTTTCGTTCCCCTCCTTAACGTTGAACTTAACTGACTGGTGAGTACGATTAAATGTGTCGAGTGCCGTGTACATAATGGTATCCGAATTGGCTACGAGTACATGGACAGGTCAGTACACAAACTTTCACAGTTTTGTACCCCTGAAACAGAAGAGAAATCTGGTGCGCTGTCTGGCTGAGAGAGCACACAAAATTTGTTCAGCGGATACGCTAGAATATGAACTCGAATTCATAAAGAACGTACTTCATGATAACGGCTACCCGGAACGACTTATCGCCAGAAACCTGGTAAGAATATCATCTAAGAAACCCGTGTTCATTCGAGTGCCGTTCAAAGGTGATAGTGCCGCAGAATGGGCGTCAAATAGGCTCAACCAGACAATAAGCAGGACCTATGCCACAGCTGAGCTCCGTATTCAATTCTCCACATTCTCCATTCTCATGTTTCATAACAAAGATAGATTGACAGTTTGGACCTCATCTATGTGTATCTACTCATTCACTTGTTCCTGTGGGGCAGGTTATATTGGTCGAACGTCAAAACAGCTTTCGAAACAAATCCGAGAACATCATCCACGATGGCTAAGACACGGGGAATCACGACCGGTCAACAGCGCTATTCTCGCTCATCTGGTTGAAAGCAGGCACCGGGTGAAAACTGACGAAGCTTTCAAAGTGGTATACCGCGTGCCAGGCAACCGATCAAAAGCTGTCCGAATTAGAACACTTTGTACTGCCGAGGCTATCGGAATCAGGCTGATTGACCCGATATTATGTCACCAAAAACGGTTTGTTCAGACGCTGCACTTACCATGACCAAACATCCATCGGATCGATGGCCAACCGGCGCGGTCAAACAAGTGGACAAGCGTGACGTAACCGACCAATCAAGCCATCGCCAACTGACTGGCCAGTGACCTCGTTTCTCTCTACTAAGTCTGATCGATATCTCCATCTAACTCTACTAACCCATTGTATAATTGTTTTGGCCTGAAGATGAATTATCGAAAACATGTTTGTCTATATATCTTCATTCTCATTATGGTAATGGGCATATTTGAAACGTTGAGATAAATGTGAGTTTCGCGCTCGCTCCTGATTGGTCCCTCAAGTGGTCTGGGCCCAAGGCCGCTAAAAATCAATATATAGAGCCGTTTTACATCATTGTTTCGCCATCGGGCTGAATAGCAGGTGGAGTTTGTTTGAAGGCTGTGTTTTCTTTACTTGTTTGATGGTGAGGTTCTAGTTGCAAGCGTTGGATCCCGGTACTTTTGCTCGTTTTTTCATGCTGTTTTGTGATATCGTTGCGTTTCGTTCATGATGAAGATACTTTCCACGATCATTGCGTTCGTTCTTGTTTTTTTCTCTCGAAGGGTTGTCACAGATGCCGAATTTTTCTTCTGCTGTGCCGTTTTATAACAACCCCTCCTACTTTTAACGGTCTACAGTTTACTCCACTTCAGCGTCGATTTCATAGTTCTCATCATAAGGTTCGGTCCATTCGATTTTTTCCTCAGCCACTTTTTAATTTCTATTCTACCGTTCACCTATCCTGTCTTATTCACGATCTACGAAATGTGCTTTCCATATGAACTGACTGACGTAGCAGTTTATCTAATGGTTGCGCCCCCTTTTAGCCGCTCGGTTGCTTTCGAATGAACGACGTTTCAGCGCACAACTAAATCGCTCATTTGGATCGTCCAAATTTGAGAAACAACATAGAAACGTATTGTCACTTTCGGCAAAGTAAACGTTGGAATCTTATCAGAAGGTTTTGAAATGCGCCTAACACACTGAATTTCGTCTAGCCTATAAAGCGCCTAATCAGAGATTTGCTTTTAGAGAGCCAGACTCGAAGCAGAATTGGGGTGGATATGACCTCTTACTACAAACGCTACCTAGTGTTTGCTGCAAATTAACTGTCACAACAAACGCCCTGGGTTATGTGAGTTGCACGCCAATGAACCCGGATGCAAAACGGTAAGAAGTGCGAGATAGCATGTGGTAAAATTAGTTTTTCTCAGTTCGTCCGTTATCGAGTTGTTACGCCCTCGGCCAGTAGATTCCACGCTTCGCGGCCTTACATATACGGATGAAAATATAGAATTCAGTCATCAGGAAAGACGTGGAGAAGGCACTAGAAAATAATCCACGATGGTTCGATAATCATGATAGCAGGCAGGGACGAGCAATTGTTGAATACGCCAACCATGTATAAAATGGGGTGAGTTCAGCTGGAAATGTCAAGAATGAGGTATTCGAACAGAATTCAGGATAAAAAAGTCAAACAGTTCAGACGTTTCATCAAATCTTTCCGTACTAATTGTATCTGGAACAGAATATTACGGAAGATTCTCAACACTACGTTTCAACCATCTCCGGTGGTCTTCCTCAGTAGTGTTGCAATTGAAGCCACCACAACAAAGAAATAAAAAATTGGGTGGAATTTGCCGTGGCTAGGTCAATCCACACCACATCTAGACAGCTTGGGCCAATCCTCTACCCATTAAATTAGGTGAGACTGATGTAGATAAGATGCGTCTGTGTCCAATGTTGCTTATTTGTCCCCAGAATCTTGCGGACGAGGGCGTGTTGTGTGCAAGTGATAAACACCATCAGTCCGGTCGCTCAGAGAAGTCGTATGCGGTTACAATAGTAGCTAAGTTGAAATGACATCCAGACGATCGAATGTGGGTGTTGTCGAACTCAAGATAGAACACAAGACAAATCTAGCAAAGTGATAATTTCAACACTTGCGCATGAACAAGAAAACATGTCTACAATCAACTAACTCAATCATCCTGGCATGCCACTACTTCATACTTAATGATGACTTATGTGTATTTTTGCAGGTCAATATGCACAAGATGTGTACGCCAAATATGCGTAGAAAAATACTAAACCTGTTTGCCTCGTATGACTACATAAAAACCTCGCTTTGCAATTCGTGCTTCTTACACCTCTCTGATAAACCACCTGGAAATCTCTCAGTGTTGTCGAACAGTCTTCTCATTTTATATACCGGCCGCATGGAGAAACTCGACATCTAAAGTCGGCATTGTTTAAATGCCAGGAAAGACTGTCAATTGATCTCCTTTCACGTCATGTGACAACAAATGTTCGCGTGTCAAATATTTTATTGTCTAACGCCGTAATATGAATGGTGTACGAAGGGTTTTCCCAGAAAAGAACATATTCCATTGTTAGCCATAACTCACGTGGTAAACCTACGTTCTCCCGTTTATCACGCAATTTTGCCTTCCATTCATGATTCCACAAATATATCTCACTCAAGGAAAAGGTTTTACCACCTCCGGACACTCAGAATACTGTGTTGGTTAAGCACTTCGCGAGATCCGCAAAATGCTTTTGATTCTGAGTAAACGACGAGGTCTATTTGAGTGGTTCGTCCATTACTTCGCAAAATTCTGGGCTTCATATCTCCCCCACGCCGACAAAAATTTCCAAATATTTTTCTGGAACCATCTACATCAGACGATAGTGAAATTCGTCGATAGTTCAGTTTTTCTATCCTCGAATCACTGCTTTCTGACATGACCTCGACCATTCGGTCAGTGGTCACTGCGAAAATTGATGAAGCAGCTCAAACATTCTATGCAACTACCGAATTTCGGAGGCTTTGAGAACTATCATTTCAGAAGCGTGTGTCTTCACTTCCCCTTTATGAAATGGACGTTTGCTTTCTTCTTAACCGTTTCGTTTCTTTATTCACATAGTTGGTTCATCGTAAAATTAATAATTATGGTGTGCACTTAGGTGTATGTGTGTGCATCGAACACGCACACCTGAGTGCGTTTCTCATAGATGCGCTAGGAAATGTGCCAATATTATTATTAAAACGCAAACAAGACCTCCTTTAAGGGAGCGTATCCTCTTCAGAATCTAGTGAAGGGTTCGATCATTGTATTACGCACCCAGTCAAAAAACCCCGAAGTAGGGTTTGGTCAGGCTCGGTTGACTCATATTGAGAATGACGCTGCGCGGATGTTCTTGCCATTTACACACAACACGCCTGTGGTACTTACAGTGACAGCAAACCCTCGTCCGTAAGATTCTGGGGACAAATAAGCAACATCGGACACAGACGCATCTTATCTACATCAGTCTCACCTAATTTAATGGGTGGAGGATTGGCCCAAGCTGTCTAGATGTGGTGTAGATTGACCTAGCCACGGCAAATTCCACCCAATTTTTATTTCTTTGTTGTGGTGGCTTCAATTGCAACACTACTGAGGATGGCCACCGGAGATGGTTGGGACCTGGAGTTTTAAAACTTTCTCGCCATTTCGTATGATTTTTACCCATTCATCGGGGCCAGAGAAAGCTTGAGCTGAAATAGCTAATGGTGGACGTGGTTTGCACCCGGAAGATCTTTGGTACACGTTCACAGGATAGTTTCAATTCCATTTGAGCTCACGGTGGCCAAATTTCGAGCATTTTCAATGAGCCTAGTACCCTAACGAGTATGTATACGCTTTCAGCTGCAGCTGTTGTTCAAAACAGCTATGCCTTCAGTTTTTAAAGTTTCCCCTACTGGTATCCACCTCCGCAGTTGAGGTAGTCTTCCTGTTTGCGTTTTCCCATGGCTTCCTTAAGTTTTCAGTTGGTGCCTACCGTATGAACTTTGTTCACTTGGAGGCTGCATGTAAAGGGATGTTTCGAAGGTCAGGTTCTTCTCGTTTCGGCTTAAATGGTACGGTGGGTGCTGGCACTATTTCCCTTAGGCTTTCCTCTAAAAATTCCCTGCACTAATTGCACACTTTCTGCATAACATTTCCGGTGATATCAAAAAGGCTAGTCACTGATATGTATCAGCTAAATGTAATTTTTTAGGTCAAACCATTAACTTCTCACAAGTTGACATGAGTGAGACGTCCATTTTTGTTATCCTATTCATTCCCGCGTGTGTTTCATTGTAATAATCAGGCTGTGCACGCCGGAATGTCTTGCGCAAATTTACGGGGCATGAATATAATTATTATTGGTGTTAGTAGCAGTGTTCCTACCAGCAAAAGTACCCGCACCATTCGTCACTCCACTGTCCTATGAACTGATTCTACTGCTTATTACGGGAAGTTTTCATAACAGCCGCTAGAGGCATAAGCGCACACCATAGGCTTATGGGTCTATAGATTAGTGCAGGAGAGATAACGACATGCTTTTTTGCGTTCCTGTCTCTGTGCTTGTCAGTTCAAAACTGTTAAACACTTTGTTGACACATATGCTGCATTATTAAATTTAAACTGTGTGACCAACAATTTTTCAGCAAGATGAGAGGATTGTGGTGCAAAGTGATAAGTGGTTGTGCGTTGCATTCTAAGTTAAGAAACACATTCGGCACAATCTCAGCAGCCGAAAATCTTACTTTATTCACCTGTTTTAAGGTCCGCTCTGCAACTTCACACACAAAAGTTGAACAGACCTGTTCCTCATTAAGCAGAACCACGAATGGCACTGGAGGACCTTTTGGGTAGCAGTTATTCAGACCTGGTAAGATGTATTTCACTTGTCGCACGAATGTGCAGGTTTCAAGGCCGGTGTTCCTGGTAATACCCGTAAGGTGCGGCTGAAACCAGCAAGCGCACGTTGATCGAACTTCATTTACGTAACACAGTGTGCTACCTGCTGTTAGCGCCCATTCACTTCCGGGTGGCGTACGTTATGCTCACAGCTTACTAGGTTTTTATCTCATGCTTGTCCGTGTTGTCTCCAATTACAAAACTGTTGTTGGAACCTCGACTGCGATAAAATGCTGTCCTTTCTTTGGGTCCACGTCACCCATAATTAGTTACAGGTGTGGCGGGCAATCGGATTGAAAACGGCCGGCTTGTATGTTACACACTTCTACCCTATGTGAATTAGAAGACTGAATATTCACGTGTCACGCCGGCGTTAAAGTGTGGCGTGAAACAGTCGTAAGCTACAAGGGCATTCGACTCTTGCACCCAAACCCCATTGACGGTGTTCATGAAACCATCCTTACGCGTTGCTAGGCTAATTGTGAGGAGCTCACCATGTTGTGTCGATAATTAAAATACTCACCACTATTGGAATAAGCCCCAAAATATTTCCAGACAATCTGCCTTTGTAGACCGCTCAGTTTTGAATAGTCTTCAGTGAGTGAGTCAAATCCTCAAAATTAGACCGGTGGACACTATGGAAAATCCAGCTGCCAACGATGGGGAAAAAGGAAAATATATCGAGCCACTTCATATCAGGTTGTGTTCGAGTTGTTCGTGGGGTAGCCATCTACAGAGCAAAAAGATTGATAGGAATCAGCCTCTGGCTTTTGCAAACCATGAAGCCCAGAAAGATAGGTGATCTCTTTGGGCAGAAGAGATGGACAGGACGTACGAAAACAATCATTCATGTGCTGCACTGACAACGGATGAAAGAAACATGCTAAGTGATCTAAAAACAGGTCGCCATGGCACCCAACAACTTCATCGCAGCGGGCATTGTGTTTTGCGAAATAATCGTTCTAAAATTGAGCTGCACACGATGCTTAGTCAGCAAGATAACACGCATATTGTGCCCACTAGCTGATAATCACGGCGCTAGTGGTTATTAGGCAGAGCAAACTTATATGAACTCTACCGCAGCATAGAACACATTTTTCAACTTGATCCAAATTCCAGCAAAAATTTACTTTCAGTGATTGACCTGCAGCGCCTAAATCAAACTGCATGCATGGACTGTCTGTTATACCAAGTAACCTCTTTGGAACCATGATGGACACCGTCCTCATCAATCACATGGTGAACTTCGTACTAAGGCTGTTGGCATGGCTTAGGGGAGGCTTTTGAGAGTGCTGACAGAAATTGTACCTCCTTTAGAGTCTATGAACTACTCAACCAATTCTATAAATTGCATAATCGCCCAGAGGTTCACAGGGCCGACGGCGATTTTGTCTTATGCGTTTCTGTCCGTGTTTGGGGGTAAAAATTGCGTTGGGCAGTTTGTGAGTGTACAGGAGAGTAACTGGGAGCAAAGGAAAGGAGAAATCAACGAAGGCATCGACTGCAATCATTTCGGCAACGAAAGCCGAAACACACTGAAACAACGTTTACTCAAACATGCGCAGCTGGAGATCTGTGAGACTGAGTTAATATAGCGGTTAGGAAGCTTGCAGTGCCGACTGTCCATCAGGTGTGCCAGTGAGACAAAATTTTAATAACCTCGGCCGACTGAGCCGTGACCACGGAGTTGTGCAATGCGTTGCAGTGTGAGCAGACCTTAAATATGAAAGATTCTTCTTCAAACTACAACCCGCTTGCTGCATTTATTAGTTTCAGCTTGTGACATCTTAAGAATTTATTCTTATCTGGTGAGAGGAGAGATTCAAACGGCCAGGGGAGTGCAGTAATTCGCGGGTGAGGATCAGATCTCCCTTGAGAGGTCTATAGTACATTGAGTATTGACCAAATTCTGCCAGTCTTTCTGGAGAGAGTGTTATCTTGAGCCCTGTAATCCGTCTAGTTGTCCGTCTCCGAATGCCCCAACAAATGCTAACTCATTTCCGAGAAAAAGTCGGCGGGCCCGTGTGATCATTTTCAGGTGTAGGTGGATCGTGGGGGAGAACACGGTGGAGTACATTTCAAGGTGGAGGGTTCTACTAAATGTTCATGGAAGGCTTAAGCTTATTTGCACTTTCCGGCTATGGTAGCACAATTTGTAGTCAAACTCACGCTGTCTGCTACTATGGTCCTTTCGTGATCAAGAATATTCAACAGTAACCGGAAAAGTACTTGGCTGAAACCCAGAGCTAGTTCTTATTTGATGGTAACAGCGCAGCATGTCAGTCAGCGAAGGTGTAAAGTACTGAGTACCATGTGCAAGGTGTTGATTCGTGCAGTGAAACGATAATAGCGCACAGTATTCAGTTATGAATCACAAACACCACATTTCCCTAGGTCTACTTCGCATGCTGACACGAGCAAACTTGTGTGGCCATGATAGTAGCCAGTGCGCCCTTGATGGTGAGTGTGCAGGAATTTACACCTGTTGACCTCAGACGGTAAGTTACTATTCGTGAACCACTCACCAGTGCAATTAAAATTGTCTTGTATGGTTACCACATTTTCCAGGTACTTTAATAATAGCCAGAGCTGTGTCATCAGCGTAGAGCGACATCGGCGGTTTGACTATGATGGACAGTTCGAGGAACTAAACTGACTAACAACGAATCCCAACTTAATCCATGCAGAGAGCCGCGGTTGGATGAGAAGCATTCTGACAGCTGTCCATTCCTCTTGACGTTAAACATACGTTTGCTCATATAATCTTTCAACCCAGTGAGTAACTGCATATCAGATCCTTAACTATATAGTTTCCGCAGAACGTTGAGGTGATAAACCCTACCGAAGGGTCTAGAGAAGTCAAAATACATCACGTCTGCGGTCAGTCGTGCATCTGCAGCCTCCGTCCAAACATTGCGAGCAGTCAGCACGCTCGTGACGCATCGGTGGGTATTTAATCGTTTGCTAACGATTCAAGTCCACACCGAGTTAC
>QNGE01004125.1:0-23301 GCA_008508345.1 Paragonimus westermani
CTTGTCCATCGTGTTCGGGGTTTGTCCTTTGTTCCTGAATTTCCCCTGTGGGTGATACACTGCTTGTGAGTAGTATACTACTGGCAACGAAACTGCCTATTATACAACAGACCTAACCATCGTAAACACCATGTAGCCTATCTTACCCTGTTAACGCCAGTTCGATCACTCCAGCCTTGTGGTCTGTCACCGAAAATGGTCGAAACGTAGAGTCTTCCGGTTTACTCGTAACTATGTGTTATTCACAATCAAGCTGTCGAAACCTTGTTGAAGGGGGGGTCCACCCTACCCGACACCATTTAACAAAATTTGAAATAGATATTCTGTGCATTTCGTATCGCTATAAAAAATTCACTCAGACTTTCAATCCATTTGACCCCCGCCTACCCTCAAACTCACCAACTGTCCACATTGAGCTAACCCTGACAATCCCTCAAAACAAACTCGCTGGTTAAAAGAAATCAAAATCTCATTATGTCCGCTTTTATTTAACATGCATTATGTAGCACTCAAAAGGTTTTAGACTTGTAAAAAGAGAAACGTGTTTTTCAATCCACCTAGACTATAAATTAGAAGTTCAGGTTTAATGATGGTTGTAGACCACACAGAAATAACATCATCCCTAGTGCTTCAAGTTAGGTGCATGCACACGAGTTGCGTACATAGTGCAGACGAAATAACTAATGCAATTGGTTCTCCGTGATCAGTCTGCGTCTTTGAGTGCTTCACCCACCGTTACACCCTTTTGACTTGATAATTTCTACCTATCTAATCTCACTTTAACAACGTTTTGCAACCTTTCCTGTTCAAATGTTCGTTCCTCCCTCTGTGTATTGGATTGGTTGTTCAATCTAAAATGTCTGGTCGCTAGTTATTGATTATACGCCAATAATTTGTCTGACACCATGACACTGTGCAAGAGTAATTATTAGGTAATCCATATGAGATTGGTTTCTTTGAACTGGTGCTTTTCATGAATATTACGGCACGTATAACCAAATATCCCTTGAACCAGAATCTTTATATGCATTCACGAACGGGATAATCGATCTCAAGTAGGTGACCAGTATATTACTTCACTTTAACCGAGACCACGATCAAACGTATTCAATACGATGACTGAATCGATGTCACGATGATCTGCTAGCCACAGAGAAACCTGGTAGTACGTACAAGAGAAATTTCTTTCTTGCGTTTTCGCAAAATTCCCAAACAAGCGATTGGTTGATTTTTACCTGTAAGATGCGAGCATCACTTCGAAATCCAAAACCAGGACAAGTTATCACCAAATTTTATGCAGGAGTGTGTGGTGTTTCACCACATCATTATGTATAGACGATAATTAACATGACAACCAACATGTTCACTTGCACGTTTGTCCTGTACAAAAGGCTACTGACTGTGACTGACAAGACGCATCAAGGGGAGAACATTTTTCGCTAGGTTTAGTTTCAGCTCCATGAAGATGACGTTGCCACTTTTAGCTCATTTTACACACAATAAAGCGTTCAATACAGTCTGGACTGCCTACTGGAATATTAAGTTACTCGAATAATCCATATAAAAACCAGATTTCTGTGGATTTTGAACGCGAAGCTACTAAGTTGGCAATTTGTCGGAACTCTCAACACATTTTGCTTCCTGACATGAGTTGTAAGCACGGGATCGATGACCCACTGAACTGTTGGGATTTTTGTGTAGATTTTCAGATCTGTGCCAATTAATAAATTGGTTAGAAACCTCTAATCGCACCGCGAAGAATGACAACTTATTACGTGTAAATGTTGGACCCAACAACACTAGCAATACAGTCTCAATACAAATGCCTATCGTGCTTGGATGCAAACCACTTCGTTGAGGTTAGTAATTAGACTGGCCTAGTCACATCCTACACGTTGTCTTTTCAGTTTGTCCACCTGCGACCGACAGACGAGAGCTTGCGCGTAAATCGTGCTGTCATTACCGGCATCGATGTTACGTACCCAACACTGTGTTTATTAATATGCGTCATTGTTAATTGTTGTCCATGTCGTCATGTACCAAATAAAATTATCATGGTGATTGACGATAATGAACAGTACGTTGTTGTCTTACAATCACTGTCTTATTGCTATGTTGAGAACAGCAGCTAACAAGCACCGCGAGTTAGTTCAGTTGTTAACTCACATATGACATGCATGCCAAACCCATCGCTCCGGTGGTTCGTGTGGCCGGAATACTTCAGTGCCCACATTATGAATGAGGGAAGAGAAGCGCAGTAGACGTCGCATGTGCATCAAAGCCATCTGTGGGTTCCGACTGATTAGATTATATACACTGGGCGGGAAACAGTTCTCTTCTAGGGCACACTGAGCTTGAAACAGAGGGATAACGGTGCTGTACGCCGAGTCTTGCAA
This sequence comes from Paragonimus westermani, assembly GCA_008508345.1. Taxonomy (NCBI): domain Eukaryota; kingdom Metazoa; phylum Platyhelminthes; class Trematoda; order Plagiorchiida; family Troglotrematidae; genus Paragonimus; species Paragonimus westermani. The sequence goes on from QNGE01004125.1 coordinate 2,397, forward strand.
GGCCTGCACATCCGGTTCCAAATCTGGTAAGGCTAGAATGAATTTGGGGATGAGACAAAATGGAAAGTATACGTTGCATCTAACAAGTCTTTTTAGCAAGACATAAGCAACGAAAGTTAAAGCAAATCACCATATTTCCTCAATTAATTGGTCTGGATGAACGACTCTAATTGTACTGTTGTGTCAGTTTATCCTTCCATACTACAACTTGTAGGGCAGAACTTACGGATGAATTCTTGTGCAGTTCCATTGTCGAACCAAAGGGTAATGAATTTAGAAAAGTACAAGTATGGGTAGCTGACCCACATGAGAAAGGTAGGCAAGCCGTATAATAAAGTATTATTCAGTAATGACTACAAAGGTTGACGTCAAAATTATCGAACAGAACTAAGTCATTTCGTAATACATATCAAGAGGTGGACGTTCAACCAAGAAAATTGCCAGGTGTTTAGCAACAATAAAAGATTGCAATGAAGAATATGCCAAAATTGCTGGGGATTAAGATAACCTACACGACCTTACATCTGCCTTTGTGAAATCAAGACTGCTTACAATGTTACACGGTTATTTAATAACCTGAAGGTGAAAAGATACAGGAATCGTCTATCTTTGGGTTACGGCAGTGTACGCCTAAACGCAAGGATGCAAAAGCCTGCGTGCGGGTGATGTAACCGGGTTCAAGAAGCATTGGTCTCGTCCTGAAAACAGGTGATATCCCTCATCTCACGTATAATCTTGGCACACTTTATATCTGAATTGCTTGGCAGTGAATCAGACCATATATTGCATAGAACCGTTTGACATCTAGAAGGTCGTGGAAAGCCGCAGGTGGACAGCAAAACTTTAGCTTCTTGGAGCGAGCAACAAACAACTAAAAACGCCTCTGTACAAATTTTCTTATTCCCAGAAAACGTCACGAATATGGCGAACTATAGGTCTTGTGGAAAGATAATTGCCCAGGAGTGGATAAATTCTCACTGCGTAACTTCGTGTGCTGTTTCGTAACTTATGTGAACAAGAAGAATCAAATCCTCTGCTCACTTAGAGGGATTAAGGTAAATGATTGGTCAAATTTTGATTAATTGGTCAAAACAGGTAAGGTGTATTGCAACATTACTGAGCTGTAAAAGTCAGAAAATGTCAGTGTCACTGTCACAGTTGAAGAGCATAGTAATTTCCGAATGACCACCTACATCTGACAGTTACGGTAAGTTATTTATAGCATCAACAGTAAGTTCAGCCACATCCATTTTGGCGCCCATATTTGTCAGAAAACAGCGAGGGACAGGAATGATAACACACTCTCAAAGGTTACAGACGACCAAGCACGCTGTGTATCCTACCTAGTTTGATTTGCCTGAACAAGTGTTCACGTCTACTAGTGTCGCCTATATCGACGCACTGTCCATCCGGACCAGCTATCACAGCAATAGTTGCTGTTTTAACTAAATAGGGAAGAGAATGTTTTGCGCGGTAGTAGATCAGTAATCAACGTCAACACAAAAGACAGCACTCCAAAAGTGAGGTTGCCTGGAGAAAACTGGATAAAGAAGTTTGGTCACAATGTTTTTGATGCTCACCCTCAGACCGACAACTACAAGATAGCCTTCATTAATCTAGGTCACCCCGGCGACAGAACACAATGATGGGTCCTGTTTGAAAATGGTTCTGCTGCATGAAAATGAACCGTGACCGTTCGTTGTTGGAGACTGTGAATACCTGCGTCCATTCGCATGCAGGATGTGAGTGGAGAATTCGATAGGCAGCGTTGGGCGTCAGAGGATTATAGCCTTCAAATTGACTGGGATGTGTCCGTCGCCAATCACTTACGGCATACCAGTGGTCCCTCCAAATAGGAAGATGATCTTTCGAATGATTAACTCTTGCATGTCATGTTTATTTACCATAGTGGGTCTTTATTGTGGGGTTCGGTTATTGTATTTTAGGGAGGATGGGAGCCAACTGAATGCAGTGGCGCAGATGTCACTATCTGTAGCCGAGTTGTTTCGACAACTAGAACCTCGAGTCAGTAAGCACAGCAACTAACCTCCCTGGTAAGTACCAAACACCGACTCACGCGAGATTTGTGAGAAACCTGGTGGATATACTCCTGGTCGAAACGCGTGAGTTTATAATTAATTCTGGTCTCTTCACTCACTCTACCCAGCCTATGAAGGTCCCTACCAGTAGTATCAACCACAAAAGGATCAGATTAGATGAATTCACCAATATGAAGTCGACTAACCCTCCGAGGAAGGCTGCACTAAACTAATTTTCGTGACGAGTAAACTAGCGCGTCAGTGCAGTTACCGTTTCAGATGACAGCTTGGCAGAACATGAAATTATTTATTGATGAGCATCGGCATGAAACAAACTGTTTAGGCGTGTCACAAAAAGGCTGCAAGCTAAACCCAACAACCAATGGGAAAGCCGATAGTCCAAAACCGGTTATATTTTTTTGTTCCACTGTTGTTTCTTGTGTATACATTTTTTTTTAAAATGGTTGCTTGTCACGAGCTTGTGAATTGTTGGCTCGGAAACAGCGCAGCAAAACGCTGAAGGGAACATTTTTACTCGTTATAACAAGGCTAACAGCAACAAATTCAACAAAACAGACAGGCTACTTCATATATCTGACAATTAACCTGCTTTAAAACCTTCCATATTGTTGTCAAGAAAATATCGTGTGCAATTACCTGCACCACAAGTTACAGCCACCACGGCAGATTTGTTTGAGCATGGTACCCCTTCCGGATGAGCAAACGCGACACAATCCTCCAAGCGTGACTCATTTCCAAAACAATGCCCGATGCGTACCACTGGATAACTGACAGTCCACGTAGGCTCAGTCACCCGGACCTTGAATGGGGTGGGTACAGGAAGGAAACTAGAAACACAACTTGCGTGAATTGTAGTTTGAAAGCTCACGTTTTAATTGCCATAGGGATCTCAAGATTTTTATTGCGTCCAGCAAAGTGACTCACTGTTTATCTCGTAAATTCTGGCTTTGAGAGCGTAAAAGTAGCAAGTATCACAAACAACACAACAACTGAAAAGGGTTCATTGTGTTAGAACACTGCACCACTCCGACAGACAGAATGATTCCCACCTAGCAGTGTTTTTCCATAGGCTCTGAGATCAACATGTGTGCACAATTGATCCAATCTATCAAGCAGTAAATTTCGGCCAATCAACTTAACGACAGAGTATGATGAACATGCTACAGACTGTTCACTGTTCCTAAAACACTTCAATATTCCGCTAACAGACAGAGAAAGGGGTGAATCCTGTTCTATGGGGAGTCACTTTCGCTGGCAATGGGAAGTCCATCGGTTCTCTGGATCCTAAGTTTGGAATCTACCGTTGTAGAATCAGTTAATTCTTGGCAGGCGGAATACTGGTCACTAAAAGCTTCAAATAAGTTTTTCACACCGAACTCTAGACGTCAGATTGCGAATAAACACACAATAGAAGCGAACCGCTCAATTGAGTATGGCTCACCTGTGGGTCCGGACATTCATTAGGCGACAGACGCTAGACCACGAACCCCAGCGCACGATGCGTAAATAATCTAAAATCATCAAAGGTCGCAGTATCGTGCGACATCGAAGCGTTAATGAAAAGGCGATGAGTGCCCCAGGTTCAAGTCGAATGACTGGCCAACATACTCTTCGCCCGCATCAATGAACTATCTTGATTGCTGGGCAACCCACTAACCCAAATCATAGAAAGTTGAGTCGGGGTAGTCTGCCACAATTCTTTATTGTCTCTGTGGCTTTCATGCTCCATCCCGGAAGCGTCTTTCGGTTTAGCATCTTATTTAAGTTTTTATTTTCCTAAACCCGAACAAAACAGATTACTAACACACGTTTTACTGAAAATCCCCTTGCTTTTCACTCCTGATATATTTCATTTATTCTAGCCTAAATCGGGCAACTTGCGAGCCACTCGATTTGATCCTTTCTAGAGGTTAAAGTTGTAGTTTGAACCAGCATACAACCCACTGATAAATGAATTGGGAACAATAAAACTTTATGAGCAAGTTGTAATAGTCTACGTTTCAACTACCTCAGGTCGTCTTCTTCAGGAGTGTTGTAATCGAAATCACGTTAACAAGGAAGTGGAGGTCACGTGGGGCTTGCTACTGTTAGGTCACTCTGCACTGCATCTGAACCGGTTGGTCCAATCCTTTTCTCATTAAGTGTGGGTGATACTGATGTGGGTTAGGTGCGTTTGTATCAGATGTTTTTATCAATCTACCCTACGCTGCAGACAGGAGTTGGTTATCACTGCGGTTAACACAGGCGTGTTGTGTTTAATTGGTGAGAACTTCAGCATAGCATCACTCCGCATAGAAAGGCAGTCCCTTGTGTATCACTCGAACCTGATCAAAACCTACGATGTGACTCCGTGACAGCGTATGTAGTGCGATGGCCTAATCTTACCCTAGCTTCTTCAGTTGATTTGCGTCTTTAGGAGGAAACCTCAATACTTTTTGACAACACGAGCTTTCAGTTGTCTGCCTGTCTCTCCATTGTAGTTGACACTACATTCACCGCATTTGATTTCTTAGATATAGTCTGTCCGATCGCTCATGGAAACTGCATACTTACGGTGCATCACCAGTCGTTCTAAGGTAATACCCAACCGAACTAGGGTCCGGATAGAGTACACAAAAGAGATGGAACAAATTTTTTCACACAATGCTCTATCTGCACAGTCGCCTCCTCAGTTGGCACGTGATCAGTTGTGTTCTTAACAAATGCGGTTGAATATTAGTTATCGGCTAGCATTTCTTAACTATGAGAAATCTCTGTTGTTCTGGAGATCTCGGTGATAAACATCTTATTGGCTCTATTGACGAGTGACCTGATGATGATTTGATGCGGTGAATCGAAGTTGAGATATCGAGCAGGATTTGTTAGCTGGTGGTACACAGAAACCTGAAATGTCTTCTACTCATCAACTTTGATTAGCTAGTCTAGAAAATTAAGTTGGCTTTCATTTGTTTCAGAATGGGTTAATAAACTGTAGGAACTAGTAGCGGCCGGTTCGTTTCATGATTGTGTCATCCACTTATCGCTAATAAATTGAAGCACGATGGCCACCCGAGTTGATTCAAACGATGAATATTAGGGCGTGCTCCTAACGATGTGTTATTCCTAATCCACTTATCAGTGATTGGATAAACACGACAACCAAACTGCTCAACTTCATTCGTACTGAGTTTGGTGCGGATATCTTACAGCATACTATCTATTCGTATAGTATCGACCGGCTGAACTAATTTCACTCACGCCTGCTGCTCTAAGTCCTTTGGATGTACACTAAGTTTCTCAGTGGAAATTCATGTTATGCAACAGAGGCCACGTTAATTAAAGCGTGTGTACAGGCACATTTTGGCCCCGGTCACCGTGACAGGCTAATGCGGAAACAGATGCTACCGAATTTAACACGAATTTAACACGGACTGGTTGACTGTATCTGACCATTTTTGCCATCGGATTGACTGATCAATTGACAGATAACATACTGGTCTTGGTTACTGTTGAGTAGGCAATCTGCAGTTGTCCAGTGGGTTGCCTACTCGGCTTCCAGTTCCTGTCTATAATGGATGGAGTTGAACAAAATCAAACCTGCATGTGTGCCATACGTAATAATTTGGGTATAGTCGGCTACTACAGAAGCACAAATGGGTTGAACTTTAAAAACGTCGGTTGGATACAAACAAGAATAATTTATCTGAGGTGTGGTAGTTGTGACCACATTTAAACAAAGTTGAACCATCTGCGGGTGAAATTATCTTGTGCCTATCACTGACACGTTTGTTCCTAAAATTGACAATTAAAGGTTGAGAGTCAAGATGTCCAATGTTCATATTTTCAAACAAGTTTCGATTACTTTTTCATACCTTGTAGTAATTCACCGCAAATCCTTGACCCTCAGCTCGACATATCACATTGGCTTCTGCTCCATGGAATTGGTCAACACAAACACCACCGACAAAGGCAGTGTCTAACAGAAGTTGAACTTGAACCAGCAAAGGAGCATCCGTCCCGGATTTTTTCAACGAAGCGAGGAACGGTTGCTGAAATTACACACAAGTAGATCAAACAGTAACATACCTGTCTTTTCGAAGGAACCAAACTAATTTGTTTGCGGTATTCACAATACAAGCGTTTTTGTTCAATTACTCACGCTGTATGTTTCCAATTAGCCATATGTGAACCTTGGGCGGGTTGCTTACTGGTAACCTCACGGGAGTGCAGATGTGCGCAACATGCTGCTTAGTGGACAGAACACAATGTATTTTCAGTACACAAAACCTGCAATATTCGGAGCAGCAGGTTAAAAATCTTCTGCACTACTATCTTAAAGAATGAGTTATACTCGGGCATCTCATAAAATGGACGCAAAACACTAAGGTCATTGTCGTGCTAATAAGCAGTATGAATTGCTTACCTCCTCACGTTTCAGCAACTCGGCACACTGATGTTTCACATATCCGACCTAGTTCTTCAACTCGTTGAGTTCTACTGCACTAGATTGTTTACTGGGAAAATCTATTTAAACTAAGCTGATCTCGTTACGCGGCATGGGTATGCATAGCTGTGTAACTGAACCACACACACTGCTGATCCATGTCCTAAAAAATCGCTTAACTGACGTGTCAGTCATGTTACTGTTCACCGACAGTACATCTGGTCTTGCTGGTCTTCTGCAGAAATCTGGTATTTGTGTTTTTGTACCGAGTCTCTCAGCCATATCTGTTAGCCCTGTCCTTGGCAGACCCAGTACAGTAATGGCTAAATAAGAATCAAGGAATGAGCAGCGAATATTCTCGTGGTCATACGGACAGTTATGTCTGGATATCAACTTCATTACATCTGTATGTTCTCCGCCAGAGATAAGTCACATCCGTCGGTAACCTATGTGTTTTACGGAGCAGGTGTTCTAGCACACATACGTATTGCACTTCCGACGTGTGCAAGAGCTCTGCTGATCGTCGTTTTTACTTTCTCATCATGACCACACAACTAGAGACAGGACGTTAAATTCCCCATAACCGGTTTACGTGCTAAATCGAACAGTTATTTTGCTTGCTGGGTAGTGCCGACATTCCGCTTCGCTCACCTATCACGTAGAGTTTTGAATTCGCCAGCGCATTATGTGTAGCAATAACATTTTCCCGCGTACTGGTTGAAACCCAATGATTCTAAAGGGCATTAGTACGAAAACTAAATGCAGAAGTTTAAGCTGGTAGTTAAAAGTTCCACAAGAAAGCTGGAAATCGGCCAATCTAACCTGGCGTCGTTCTTTGCGACTTGACCTTGAGGCTTGTCACACTCTTCGGATCACGTCCTTGATAATGAATCCTTCAATCTTAGAGTCTAGACAACATGGTGGCAGCTTGACTACATTATCAGCTTAAACTGAGTTTGTCAAGGAGCAATTTAGTTTGCAGATGATGCATAGACCATTGCATGCAAACGGAATTCTGTTGTAATAACTGCCGAGATATCCAAAAGAAGTCGGTGAAGGAATAGTGTGATCAAAGATCCGTCCAATCTGTGCCTAAGTAATTTTGCGCTGACATTGAAGTTGTACATTTTCGTCAGCACCCTACAGACTGTAGAAACAGAAAGAATAGTTAACCAAGCGTTCGTCAGACTACGTAGGTTCTGACAGTATGGAAAAAGTATCCATTGAAAAACATTTTTTGAACTTTCAACGTCTTTCTCACATCATATGAGGGTCCAATGAAGAACCACTTGGATTCCGTGGATTAAACTTCAGGCTTAAAGCGTGCTTAGTATTCTTATTGGTTGTGTAGGCTTTCTGATCAGCTTCGTTTAAATTTACTTCTGAGGAGACACGATTGGTAACCTTCATCAAAAATGTTTCTTCCCCAGCATTGTGTAAAAAAGCCAGATGAGAATAGCGTACTGTTGAATCTAAACGTAATTATCAAAGTAGTATCGACCGGTTAAAGTGATATTTGTCTAAGGTAGTGAGCTCCGACACATCTACACGCGTTATATCATTGTATTAATCGATGATAATTGTTTACTGAACAGGTTCAAAGCACGATCCTTTTGGAATGAAGGCAGATGTGCGCCAGTGGTTGACTTGGACAGAATTGTGCATGTTGGCTGTTTGAATGTTTGCAGAAAATCGAAAGTGGATTCTTGTTTTCAGTTGTTAGTGGAATCGATTTGTAGCTGTTGTTAATTTCAGTCGGAACTACTCAGTGGGATTAGACCGTCACAACAACCAGCTGTGTTACGGCTCTTCATTCAGGCACCCGCATGCTGGTGAGAGTTTTGGTTTTCCAGCCCAACAGTGGGTGAACATGTTTTTGAATGCGTAGACTTACAAATTGTATCAGTGTTTTTCTCGATAACTTTGATCTACAAAGACCAGTGCCTGAATGTTTTGGCCTGCAGTTTCAGCTTGTGCAAAATATGTGTAATTAGGCCATCGGCGAAACGATATCCATTGGATTACTGTTCTCTGCTTTTGAGAATGTTAAATGTCCGTCGTCATCTCAGGCTGTTCACAGTGGCTCATAATGTCATTTCACAATTATACAGCTCAATTCATTGTCTTATAGACACAGAGGAAACAAGCATACCAATTAGGGATAGTGTAATTTGTCATTGAACGAGGTCTCAGCTGATATCCTATCACTTCAGAACGAAAGGTTACGAGTGTTGCTATGGTACTTTGATGTTGATGTGAAGGACCACACACAGTGCAATCCGACCATTAATGAAGTAACACTTCAGACAGCAACGACATGTGATGAGTTCTGTTAGACAGAAACAGAACAAACGCATTGGACGACGTTATGTACTGGAAACTTCGGTAAAACTTATTCTTGTCCAAACAAAATGTCGTGCTTGCTGGATCATTGTTACTAGCGGTATTCCGTTCGGTCCTTTCAGATTAAAATTTGCATACGAACTCTGCGTAAGTGTATTATTGCCCTGTTGTATTGGTTGTCATATCAGCTAGTTCGTTCATGATGTTAAAAATTATATCACCATGTCGAATAGGAAGGTCGTTTCTTACGTGTGGTGAACAAGATGAACGAGAGGCATACACATGAAACGCTGACTCTGACAGACTACATGGGTTGTCATTTCAACATGCAGTTGTGTTCTCCAGATCACTCATGATTCCAAAGTGATCACCTGTGACTTACAATGGCGATAAATATGTTAAGCAGTAATCATGAATACTGACCAACACTTCCTATCTGAACGTTTATCTACGAGTTAACCATTTTTTAAGTGTTTCGGCATTTTACTCACGAGAGATGTCAGCATCAATTTCGACTTAGGACCAAAAAGACAAGAAATTACCTACAGATATATAACTTTTTATCCTAGGTAGAACAAATGGACATAGGTTTATAAGACCTATATCTACAGTCATTTCATTTCGTGTCTTACTCTTATTGTCACCCACTCCAAGACCTGCCAAGATCTCGAACGGCTCATTCGTGCTGCTCTCAAAAATTGGGTTCTACTACAGACCGATTTGCTGCAGTTGACACTGGTGATCTATCATACCCTAATCTTGTCGATCAGACGGTATTCATTAAGCGAACTCAACTCGATTTGTCGTTGTACTTTGATGTCATCAAAGGCCAATGGGCTGTTCAGAACCAAACGGCGCTTCTGCACTTAACAACAGTTACCGATGAGGTTAACATCAAGGAAGATGTTGCAGAAGTGTGGCAATTCAAACTTTCATTTTTTTAGAGGCCGTTTAACCAACTTTCATTCCACTGCTGTGCCGTGTACTGGAATGCATAATCTACTAATATGCGACCAGTACAGTCAAGCAAGAGAAATCGACACAGTTTTATGATGGCAAAGTTTGATGAGAGGGGATAAAGCGAGCTATACTACTGCCGGGTGTTTGCTGTGGTAGTGAAGACAGAATTGTATTTAGCCAGTAATATGAGAAGTAGATTCAATTTTTTCCAATAATTGGAGATGAAGCGTCCAATCTCTGCCTGATCACTCTTCACTCATACGATAAGCATGTTAGTTTCAGATCAAATTGTGGACAGTTGATAACTTAGTTCATCGGTTACGTTTCACCACTAGAAGAGAAGGTTCAAGAAACCATGTTATAGTAGGTCAGTCTGCCTAACTAGCGAAAGTTGCTTCAATTGTTGTGGTTCTATCCGTTGGATTACCAATTCAAGACGGATCATTCTGAATAAGGTTACTAGATTTAAAGTAACTTCATAGCCTCTAATTTATTAAAAGTGATAAAATCATGTTCATTGTACACTTAAGCTGGTAGTATCGAGGAGGCTCGGGTTTCAAGTGCGGCATGCATCTAGAATCCATTCAACTTGAATATCACTCATAAATTGCCGTAATCTAAGCATTCAAGTTGACTTTCCAGCCAGCCTCTTCGAAAAGAAGGACCGGACTCGAGACTTGCTCTTAATAGAGTATGTCAGATTACAAAACGAAGGTGGAAATGCACGGGATTCTCGTGTTACAACGCCCTCCATATGGAAGAACCATTATCCCCAGAAGGTCATTAATTACTTGGGATGACACGCGATATTGGCTCCGAACGGCTACGAAGAGAGTTACACAGCAAAAACCACATGTTATTAGGCTCACTGTGCTCTGTTTTCTTTGGGAAAATATGTTATTCGTTTATAAACGTAATGAAAAACATAAAACAAGATAACTTTGATTATCGTTGTGAGTTGCAACATAGTTGGACAGGAACTCCACTAATTTGGTGACCTGTAGAGATAACTGAAAATATATCTTATTGGTGTGCGTCGAGAACTTCTCCCCGCAAGTGAATTGATCGTACGGAGAAGTAATTCTAACATACGGACCAGATTTGATTACCGAGTCAGGCAAGAGAAAGTTCTCGGAGTAACGGAGACCCATTCGCTTTAAAGCTTTCATAATTCGCAATCTGTTTTTAAACACAATCACCTTATCATTCACTGTGGATGAAAGACAAAGGCGTGTCAGTGTGCAATGCACAAGTTGGGGTTTTCCACCATAGAAATTAGATCATACGCTGGGTGTCAGCGATTCGGTGAAGACTGTCAGTTTTGTCAGTCACACATATGTTCGCCACGGTGCACACTCTCAATCAATATTACATTCTTATTTAAACACACCCGACTCGTTCGTAGGCTAACTTCTTGGTCATTTGCTCTCAACAAACAACAAGCAACACCGAAACAGGTGAAGAGTAAGCACAGGTTATTTCCAACAGTTTCTTAACGAAATTTCACTCTGAGGAGACAAACATCCGTATTTGATCGCTGTATTAACTCATCGGATTGTCAAAACGGCTGTCTCCCTGCCAATTATTGCTTTTTTCGTAGCCGAAAGATGATTGCCAGAAATTCTCACAACAAAAGTCAACTGAATGATATGTGTCTACTAGACACTCATGAGCTGATAGATAATACGCAGATTGAAGTTTTGAATTGAGCTGAATATTCCGTTTAATGTGCACTAAAAGCGCAAGCTGTCAACCAACAGGTTGTTTTAGAAACAGGCTGAGGACTCTTTCGGTACAGCATGTCACTCAGAGAAGCCGGTTAAATTCACTATTTATTTTGGCCTTCCGTTGACAATTAATTGTCTGTTTGATAAAAAACAGGGATGCGCGCACATTTTAGTTACGCGCTTGCGCTTGCTTTTGTTAGGAAAATTTACTGTTCAGCAGATCAAAAACAACTTACCATACTGGGAAATTTAAAGGCTGGTAGAATCTCGTGAGATGCCTATTTTATAGCTTTTATCGTCGTCAACAGTGCTGTAGTGGGCCACGAGCAATTGATATAGACCAGTAGTAGTTCAGAACCTGTCAGTGGACCTCGTTAGAAAATATGCAATGAAAATGTGAATGGCTTAACAGCTGCCGTAAACACCATCATTAGGTAACGTCTTAATATCCTCATGCAAATATTTCTAGTCAAGAATGCGCTGTAACCAACACACTGAAAAAGTGCGAAATCATAGCTCGATTTACACTGCTCGCGTTAATGGCAGATAGGTCAGCGTAGATAACTTCATGCCTTATGCCCACACAGCTTAACAATACTACCGAATTTCACGAGGGTGTCCTATGGGATGGTGGCGCTTTTAGTAAACAGTGGGGCTTGAAATCAGCCTGTACTCTCTAAAATACGGAGGCGTTTAAGATCACTTTATTGATACGCACGTCATCGGGATGGGTTCAGGTCATACATTAATAAGGCGCCACTTACACGCCGAGCCAATCTACCGAGAGTAAATGTGATATCCTCCCAAGTCCTGTTCGCGACCTGCCCAGGACCTAAGCCAAGCTTCTCCGTGCACCTGATTGGTAGTAAGTTGATATCGTGTGCACATACATTCACAACGTTTGTGAACCACAGTTTACAGAGCACTGACCAATCTAGAGAGCTATAGCTGATCAGGCTTAACGTTTCATTCCCTGCAACACGTCGCCTAAATCTTATCTTCTGTGATGCCATTCTTTTTTCTTTGGCTCAGAATTGACCAGTGTCAGATTCAGTAATAATCGTTTGCCTGATTTGTCAAACCCGCAGATAAATAATGTAGAATAAGTCGCATCTGCTGTTTATAAAGTGACCCTTCTTGTAGCACAACCTTATTCACGCATGCACAAAGGAAGAGTGTACACTGCACGCCAGTTTTGGCGCACAAATTTGCTTTATATAGTGAGACATAAATCGGAGATGGGACTGGTGTGCATGCAAACTAACTTGTCCAGTGACAACTGTTTGAGTAAACACAGTTTAGTACAGTTTAGTGACATTCCAGATAGAATTCTGAAACGACTAGTTAAATCGCTGTATTATGTAGTTACCGGAAGATTACGCCGCGATTGCTGTGTTCTACTTTTGATTGTGTAACTTAGTACGTCTTTATTCTAATTACAATCTCGAACCATAAAATATATGCGAGAACTCACTTTTCGCATTGCTTCAGTCAGTGATTTGTCCACATTTTGCAAATCTGGTGATCGGATGTTATATTCCCATTCGATGGGCTCAGGATTCAGACAAATCACACCAGCCTCTTCACGTTGGAAGCAGTCGTGTTCCTCCCAGAACGAGCACTGTTCTAAATCACCTTCGTTGCCTTGGCACACCACATCGTCCATAAGATAGTTATCTGTGTGACAGTAAGAGGACTGTTAGCACATCGTTTATGTGAAACTGGTATTAACCGAGACAATTGTTTAGCGTAGATCCTCGGTTTACCACGATTTCTCTGGGTTGTAAAAAATTAATGCGTATTTGAGTAGTTGCGTATGGTTCTCAGGTTGTTTTCTGAAAAACTCGTCAACCGTTTAGTAGTTGCATTATCTTTGTTGGTAACACTACTACTCATACTGGATTGCTTCAGTGCTCCTATTTCCATGGTTGTATTACCGCGGAACGGCATCAGTATCTAAAAACTTCCATCAGGAGCACTTTACCTGATGACTGCAGACCCTGGAACGGCAAAGGCTTTGCAATATGACGGTTGCAATATGTTTGAAAAAACAGTTAGGATGATGGCTATTAATGCAAGATGAATAGAATAATTATAACCTCAAAGAAAACCTGTACATTCCATTTTCAATCCAAACCAAAACAAAAATGGTGTGCTAACAACCGGCCACTGTTGTTATCACTCATATGGTGAAAAAATTCGTTGAAGTAACCTTGTTATTTATCACTGACCTCTTCATGCTACCTCACCTGCTAGAACTGCTAGCCGTGAATCTGTGATGGGGAAGAAACTGTATGGACAAAAATTTCGAATTGAACAAATCAAAAGCTTACGATCTATCAATGTTGATTTACTTGCGGTTTCATCTCGTTTGCTGAATGAAAATGAAAATCCGACAGAATCTATCAATTCTACAAGGACTGTTTTTCTTACTAACACATATCACAATTTTATCAAGGCACTGTCTACTCCGCCTATCTAATGTTACGTTTGGTTGGTGAAACTGGAGCGTTCTAATTGTGCATCATGACTGAGGTACCACCAGCGGACAAGAGTAATGTGGGATATCGTTAAAATTGCTGACACCAGTGAACTTTTGAAATAACTGTGGTTTTTCAACCTCTCTTGCGTTTATATCAAACTAGACTAGGTAGAAGACATATTGGGATCTCTTGTCAAATATTTACAGACATTGTTACATATGCATCTCGCCTGAATTTTGCATGTTAAAATATTACTGAGTTTCTGAAAGATTTTCGTTTGAATGTACTAGGAACAACTAAGTCTGAGGTAATATCCCTATAAGAGGTGTACACAGACATCACGACCTGTACTAACTGAAGTGCGCACATGAACGTGGTCTTTCCACTCTAGATTTGTGCTTCATTCCGAATGTGTGAGATTTTAGTGAAGCTAACTCTGTGATTAAGAGTTGTTTTCTGAAAAGAAACACTACTGAGTCTGCCTTCAGGGTATTTAGTATTTACTCATATATACATGCATATATATATATATGCGTTTTATTAGTTATTATGTCATCAGAACACAACAGACATTTGTACTGTTTTCATTACTGAGGCGTAGGCAATCAGCTACAATGTGCAACCCAGCTGTAGTCTAAACGAGAAATCTGTGTTGAGTGCATGTAAGCTTTGGTTTTCGTGCCAAGATAGTGATGAGTACGGCTGCAGAAAAGTTTAATGAGAGGTCATGTTTACCAGCTTGTTTTTTAAGCCTGTTTGTGAAACTGGACTTGTTGAGTTGGGTGTAAAGATGCGGTACTCAACTATGACGAATAAGTGGGAAGCAGAATCATGTCTGACAGACACACATTTCCAACACACTGTAGATCATCTGAGGGCGTTATGCATTTTCATAAGGTTAACCACATAGTTCGCCACGGGTTCTCACAACTGGACGTCTACATTCCAGCTAGGGAGCTTATAACTGAAAACTTGATAATTTTGCATAAAAATCTGACGGAGAATAGACGGCCAAACGTGGATGATAGTCTCTGAGAAAGGGTGGTAAGAAGTGGTCATGTTTGGTAAATTACAAAATACTTTGCAATTAATCCTTCTTCAGAGTACAGGTCAACGCAAAACTGGAGAATATCGTGACATTTTCGTTCGACAAAATGTAAACCCGCTGTTTCTCATTTTGAATTGTTGGGACTTCCAACAGTTGGTCGTAGGAATTGAGTGTTTTGCGAGCTAAAGTGCAATTGTGTACAAAATGTTGAATTATCATACAATTTCATGGTTGTTTTGTTCCGGATTGTTCAAACAAACCCACTTTGCCTTGTACTACCTACAAATGTAACTGTTCATATATAGCACGTCATGATAACTGCTGTTGCTGCGTTGATGAACCATTTCTATAAAATCCCTCATATTCGCAACAAGTGGCATCAACTTCGTCGTGGTATCTGGTCTGCTTGAAACAGTTAGCTTACTTCCGTTTTTTTTTAAAAAGAAACGATCATTTTTAGCCAATAAAATTTCGTGCTGACGGTACTTTTCATTCCCGGATGCACTTAAAATGCATTAGGGATAGATGGGCCGTACCACATTTGACGGAGAAGCCGTCTGTGAAGTTCGGGGCTCATGCTAACTACAACGTCTTCCTTTTATGTCATTACTAGTGGCTTGTATTACTAGTGACTAGTGTGATGGACTTGATAATTTAGAAGAAGCCCAAATGTAAAATATCTGGACACCGGTTGCATCCGACTCAGCGACATGAACAACATGTTTAAACGCGCAAGTGCTATACTGGCTGAGCTGCGAAATCAAGCCAGAATCCGGGAAATTTATATCACTGTTTCGAATCCAGCCAAAGTTAAGGTTTTTTCACAATTGGATCTCTTCTAAATCATCAAATCTATCAAACTACTCCTAGGCAATGCAATTTCAGTGCTCACTGATGAAGCTGGTGGATTTCAGCGTGAACTGACCAAGAAATCCTGTATGGGCAGTGTGTCCGCTGGATCATTTGGTGGATTCCATATGACTTGTGTTTTTTTCGTAGACCTCCGTTGTCAGGTGATTGTCCACGCCAAATGACTATCAAGTTCACCGTAGTCGGTGAAACACGGAAACACGCCAACTTTTACTACTTCAGAGTGTCTTGTAAACCAGTGTTGTGTTCGACGATGTAACATCCCAGCTACTGAAGGTTTGAGATCCACACTGGACGTCTTATCCACTTACTCGCCCGATAATCTGAATACTTACTTTATCTTACGAAGTGTTCACCTCACCTCGTCCTCGAGCTGATAGACTCGGTTGAAGCGTCTCAATGGGAAATCAGCTAACTGTTATACAAAACCTATTAAAAACGAACAATCACCTCCGACTTAGGGAAGTGAACATATGGACATTCACGCACATAACACATCTCTATGTAAGTTTGGGTTGTTGATCAGTTAGTTTTTGTCGTTGCGTAACACTTAACTGTTATGAACACTTGGAGTAGTTGACACCTAGGATGGTCAAAAGATCACGCTTGAGGTTCAGTCAAATTCCTTAATTACAGATATAGAAAACACTGAGTGAACGCTCGAATGCATCTCTTGCGGTAATCAGAAAACACACTTGATGTTGATCAGTAAATCTCACAGGGTTTGCGTTCTACAGGGAGTTGACGAAATGGTTATATTTTACCATCATTGTGATGAAGACATGGTTTCTGACTCCAAGTATACTAATTATGGAATTGTAGCCATACCGTAGCAGTCGTCTCCGTACTTGTGGGTTTTAGGAAAATAAACACAGGTCCCACCACATTATCGAATTTCCTGACCGCTCGGAATCATTTCATTTGCAATGTGTCAGCTGACGTCCAGTTGGAAAAACCGTCTGAGCTCGCCCGCCACAGCTTACGAACGCCTGGCGGATCATTCACTCAAGGCCGAGCTGTGTGAGTTTGTCTCAGATACACCCGCATATTCTATTTACAGAGAAAGCAATGGAGTATCCACGGTGAACCCACTGGGTCCGATTTTGGCTTCGTCAAAAATCAGATAACTTCTTCAAGGACGATTGGTGATTCACATTCCTCTCGTCACATAGCAACAAGTGAATGTACAGATTTAATTGCTCGAACAAATTCCATGTGTCAAAACCACTGGTTTACTATTAACAACAAAGTTCAAAACATTCTTTCTGGTTTTGGTATATGCACCGAGAAAACCGGTAGATGGCTCTATTCGGCAATCTGTTTATTATTCGGACGGATAAGCCGCTATCTTCTAAAATTTCGTGCCACAGAAGTGTGTGCACTGGCTATACAAATTCCTTTCGCGGACAGCAAGCAAAAATTGAGCAATTTGTTAAAACCCACAATACTTCTAAATGGTTGTCCTACGCCAAGCATCGTTAAATTTATACTGCCATATGATGTCGAAGTCTGCCTAGAATACCTCAAGGTACCTTCTCATTCTTTAGAAAAGTAACGACGTATGTCAACCAATTCAGTTTTGCTCCGATCATTTCTACTCAACTTTCTAATCACCTTGTCCACTTGATTCTTGATGTCAGCGCCTTGTGTGAAAATCATTGTTTTAATCAGACAAACCCCCTTTCATCCATGAAAATCATTGTATATGGAGTGCCGCGAACGTGAATAGGACTGACTGACAACTACCAACCCTTGCTACGGACAGTATCCCGTAGTGTATCCCAATCCATGTAAATGCGTAAGGTTTTGTATTGGTACGTGGGAGTAAGGAACCTGTGATGTTAATTACGGCTCACACTTTACTGATTGAACGTTGGCATGATTCCATCACCGCGCTTCACAGTTTAGATTCGCCCTCAAGCAGTTGGACGCTATGCTGTGCAGAGATTGTTGTCATCCGGCGTCGTCGGTTCTGAATCGGTTGACTATGAACTGTCATTATTATCGTGGTAGACGTGACATCGACCTCTGGGTTTTGGATTTTCCTACAGGTCCACCTACTTTTCAAGCCAGGCCTAAAGATTGGCACACTGCATGCACTCTTAAGGAGGCAGTAGGAATTGTCCGGATATATGCTATGCGTTTTCACCCAGTTGCTGTCTTAGTCTAAGCACCTGTGATAAGCAACTTTTCAATTTGCGCGTTGTCCTCTCTTTCAAAATGAGTGACGAAGATGTTGATAGGAGTGGGGAGGAGAAAGCTTACGAATCTTGTCAAACTTCTCAACTGTAAGAGATGGATTCATGCACCGACAAGTCATAGAGTTGAACCAACGTTTGAATTGCAGTGAACGAGTTGTGGTCAGTCATTCTGTCTAAAACGTCATATGATCGAATATGCATCCACGAACGGCGTGAGCTCGACTACAAAATGATTATCATTCTACGTACCACCCATTATAGAAGACAAACGGAATGGATGAGCAACCATTGAAGCCAGCCACGATAGTTGTCGAAATTTCACTGAACTCAAACAGATCCAGATATAACAAAGTGATCAGCAAAACAGAATACGAAAGTGTCGGTCTGACAAACCTAACTGAGACGTTAAAGAACCGTGGTAGGAACAGATACAAGGTTGGGAATATAAGATCGAATGAATTGGCTTTGAAGAACAAAAATCGAACACGGTCCTGATGCTCAGCATATAGTGAGTTACGAAATCAGAAATGTCATCGTGTCAGTACCATTCAAATCATTGCTGGCTAGCTATCTGAGCAACCAGATAACTCCTGTTTTTACGGTATACTGCCGCTGATTATTCTGTACGTTAGCTATTCGATCAATAGCTAAGACACTGCCTTCCACTTACAGCCAAGACTACTAAAAATATGTTGCTCACTAGTTACGAGCTCTACCAAGACTGAAATTCAAGTCCAGTACTTCTCTTCGAGAGAGACTGGCTAGAAACTCTATCTAAATACAAAGGCTCTGATGAGGTGTGAATAACGTTTTATTTGGAATTCAACATATTCCTGAGTACGCATCAGTAATTAATATAGCACACCGTTAATACCAACCATGCTCGATTATAGTTCAAGTGTGGTATGTGGTACAACTACCTCATCATGTTCATGCATGTCGTGCTGCTATAGCAAGAGGAAAATAGAAAACCATAAGAATGCCAAGGATCAGTCGCACTGATACTTAATAGAGAGGCAGAGCTGACCTGGACAAACAAGCCGTTCAAGCCACCAATACTAATCACTCTCACAAAAATCGATAGTAACATAGTTCAATCTGATGTGTGGCTGAAAAATACGACAGCAGTTTGGTGCTTCACATGTGGAAGGAACACTTAAAAACGTGTCCACACGGTTTAAGTTCAAAAAACTGATTTACAATTTGCATGTTTCAAATGCGTCGATTTGGCTTGAGAATCAACCAACACAAAAGTGGACGCAGATATGGCAACATATTAGGTAATAAAACGTGCACTTTAACGAAGTGAATATGTATGGTTTCATTGCTGGACTACACGTGTTGCTTGATTTTACACTCTTGTATGATTAGCACAAAACGCCTTGCTAAACACTCGTGTTCTCGACTGTCTTCGTTGCTTGCTTGTAGCAGAAGTATCTCCTGTTAAAAGAGTTTGCTGTGAGGAAATGCACTTGTTCGTCCACCGGAACATTTGCCAATGAAACAGTTGACGTCTGCCGATGGCAGTATAGTTGTGTAATACACATTTCAAGTTCGGATATTGTTGCACAGAGGGTTGCTTGCACATAAACAGCCTTCAGAAAATTGTGTACAACTTACAGCCCAGACTGGTTTCTGTAGACCGTCGGACATTTTTTCGAAAGAACGGAACACGACACGGCTTTTGTGTGGTTTTCTTCAAGTATAGAATCGTCTGCAGTATTTCGAATTTTCGTCACCTGTCCTACATCTCCCTCAAAAATCCCTCTGTCACAGAAGGCTAGACACTGCACATGACGGTACACAAGTCTAACAAACGAAACGGGGATTATTCGTATAAAACTACTTTCATATTATAATCAAATGCATTGTCAACAAAATTATGTAGTATTAATTGGTTAGCGTTTGAGCAGTATAGTAGGGAGACACTCCAATGGGTTGTTTAGTGAGGCCTTCAGTGGAATCACAGATTGTAGGCTCCTGAGAGATATCATAATTGTAATCGCGATTACTGATCTGTACTTTGCTGAGTGATTCGTGTCATATTCAAAAATTCTGACTGGTAAGTGGGTCAAAAGTCAGTTGCTTGGATCAGAAAACTAAATCACAAATTGCGTGATTACTTTTTTTCTCTAGTTATGACCGTGACATGCACTTTCCAACACAGCCTGGGTAGAATTAAGTGAAGTTAGTCAGCTATCGTAAGCCAGAAATGACGACACACCATTCTCCCGCTTGCACCTAGGTACCATCTGACAAACGCGCGGTATTCTAGGATTACGTTTTTCCGACATAGTCTACCCGTATATCACGCTTACCTGTGATTTGACGTCTTGACCTGAGCGTCGCATGCAGCAGAATTAACAGAGAAACAATTATTAATCCGTGAAACAATTGGTTCCCTCGAGCAGTTTGAACAAAGCAGATAGAACATGAAAACTGGTAGATGCAAGCATTTCGTATTGACTCATCAGTACCAAACTTACAATAACACGGGTGGGCTTTTTTAAAACAATCGATTTGAGGGGTGGAAAAATCAATAAGCGAGTTAGGATAAGACATCAAGTCCAGGGAAGGGTCAGGTTCACGAACAGTTGTTTCTGAACACAGAGAGCTGGTTTGAGTCGATTAATTGCAACTGCTTTAGCGAACCGTAAGAATCTCGGGTTGGAATGTCGCAACAGGATTTTGAATGCACAAGATGGATCGGTAGCATGACCGGTGGTCAAGACGTGTCTAGCGACTGAGGAAACTGGCTGTTTATGCGTTTCAGAAACATTACCATTCTCC
>QNGE01004125.1:25888-68014 GCA_008508345.1 Paragonimus westermani
AGCGAGAGTGGTTGAGCGTTCAGATTTGATGATTCGGTCGTGCCTAACGTGAGGTCAATGGCGCAGTGGTTAACACGGTTGCCTCATGATTGGAATGACCGCAGTTCAAATCCTGACCGTGGCAAGGATGTGCACTACTGACGAGCCCTAATGAGAATGAGACTCAAGTCTAGTGCTTGTTTTCGAAAGAGGCTGGTTGGAAAGTCTGTCTGAATGCGAAAGGACGATGTTCAACTTGAAAATCAAGTATAAACCGTTGCAAAAGTTCTCAGCGCTTTTCTTCCATTCAGCCAGCTGTCCTATCACACGAAGTCGATCCGACCAGATGGAACTAATTGGACTTGTCATCTCCGTTTGTCCGCTCTTCCCCGTCTTTATATGGGCAACTGCTGATTAGATGTGGTATTCAAATTGTGCATTACACTGAGTGGTTAATAAGGGTGATAGAGGTTATACGGCAGGTACCATGTCCCAAAGCCTTAACTTCGTAGGTTACATTAAGGTTATGATTTTCAAACACCAGCACATATGCTCTCTCAAATTAACCTTACTATTCTCGAGTGCTCCATTGACGGAGGCAGTAAACCTTTCTCTGTTATGAGATGAGCAGATCGCATAGCATCTTCCGTGAATAGAAATACTGTCTGTTCATCGTACCTCTACCGCTCAATTCATGTGCACTGGCCTAGTGTATTGTTAATCTGACTCAATACAACAGTGGAGATTTTCTGGGGCAAACTAGCTTACCACTGACATTTCTCACTCGTACAACTGACAGGTGACCAATGAATTTGTCGTTGTGAAACTAGTGAATGACCTAACAGTTTTCTTTTATACTTTTAACGTATCGCACGCTTGCATTGGTTTCACCTCGGAAGAAAAATGGAAATAAATATTCCAACTCCAGAACCTACAGTTGCCCGGATGCTTTTTTCGTCTACTAAACAGGTCGGTGTGTTGTACTTAAACACACACTAGTCAATACTCAATTGCGCCAGCCGTGCATTCACTGAACACGAAAGTAACAAAATCCAGACAACCACAATTATGTTTCGATGAGGAGGTGGAGTGACAATTGTGAACTGTTCCAAACCTACCCATATAAAGTGGTTGTCTAGATTTATTCATCGCTTTAAACTTGGTTTCCAGTCATCCATAATAGGTAGTGTCCACAAGTGTAAGAAATGTGGTACGTATAAACCGCTTTAACGGGAGATAGTGGCAGGTGACTTTAATCTACGTATCTACTGATAGCTCAGACTTGTCGCAGTGCTGATGTTGATAGTAAATATATAAGCTTAGTTACTAGCCCAAGGCCATTCAGTGTTCTTTGTGCATTACTGTTGTGCAGCAGAGTCGGTGGTTGGAGACACTAGGTGAGATGGCGGCTAATCGAGCTCAGTGGCGTGAATGTTGTCGTTGTTTGTCCGAGCTGTCTGTGAAGTGAGTGCATTTAATGACGCGGGGCAGTGAAAGCCGTAAGGAAGCTGTCTTGCTGATGACGCCTTACTCTCACTTGCAGCTCGGTTGTGTTGTTTGCAAGGTGTAGGCACCTTGATGCTGAATGTTTGAATAGGGACGTAGTCATTTTCAGTAGTTAGGTCCCTTCCCGTCCCCTTCTTTTTCCTTCTCTCTTTCTATATAGGGTTTGCTGTTTCTTCATGGTTGTGTGGCAGTTAAGCATTAGTGTTAACCACTGATGTATTGCTGTCTATGATGATGATGATGAGCAGAATTTGTAGGACATAATATGGTGGATTATCAAACCCGAGGTGCCATTATTTCAGCTATCGGCAGAATACCTCAAAAGTATAGAGTTATGTCCAAAAGCCAACAGTGGGCGGATCTGGAACACCATAGGCAGCAGGGTGAGCCATCGTGCAACTGGATCGGGCCAACGGATAAGACACGGTAGACAAAACGGGATGGCTAATCAGATCGGGGGCACGATTGTGCTAACATCCGAAGAAATATCTCGACATGTTCGTGTAATGTAGTCAGAGGCCATAGTGAATGGATTACAGGCAACACGAGCTACCGGACGAGCCATTCCCCATCGTGGTCGGTTCAACGGACGAGTTGTAGTGCGCAAAAAACGCCCTAACTGAAGACGTCGGTCATACACAAATCGACAGAAGTGAGCAGAAACCGGGACCGGAATTCATAACCGAATTCATAAACGCGGGCACCCGCCTAGCACGACAACTAACGAGTTGGACAATGGAGATTGTACTTTACTGAATGCCTTTTCACCACAGTAATGCTAGGCGGTTGTTGAAATGGGTTACTAGAAGTTATCCGGCTCAGAACAACAATGGTCACCTGAAACCGTTTGCCAACATCTGTCGTATCACACATGCTGTTGAATCATTTAGAGTTGATTATCTGATGGTTGGAAACACTGGTGGAGGTGTTCGTAGCTCGGGTTGATGATTTTGGTATTGATATGTGTTCGCCGCTGAAACACTTATGCACTGATGATGTCACCTCGCTCGGTGATTAAAACGTTTGCAACCTAAGTGCCGAACTCGACGAATATATCAATACCAAGAATTTACTATACGTATATTATGTATATATATATATAATACCAAGAACATGCTGACGACCGCCGCATCAGTTGCAACCTGATTACGTAACCACGGCCTGAGTTCCCATCAGAAAGTTGTTCATTCCTTGCGAGTGTCGTAGCCATAGATCAGTCAACCACTAGATTCACACAAAAATTCTTGATCTTGACTTTATGAAATAACGTAAAGTCAATTTCCACTCCAGATCTAAACAGTTATATGGTCAATGTTGTTCACTTCTGATCTTACTAGAATACGCTGAATCCATCAAATGACTTCTATATCCAGGGCAGCCAGGAAGGTAGTGTGGAACTCATGTTATGTGTAAAGGTTTGTGGTACTAGTGATTGGTTGACAAATCTTTGACCAGCAGCTATTCAGTCTTCATCAGAGCACAAAGAAAATATATTGCGATACGTTAACATTTCATTTACTCTCATCAGTCACAAACGTAAAACATGCCAGTTATAAACATCCTATAGATAAGGACAAACAGGGACTAGATACACATACAAGCACACCGATTATTCTGTAATCATGACCATGGCAAACCGACAAGTTGTTTCAACCACTTCTGTGCACACAACGTTCTACGTTTGTGACTGATGAGAGTAAATGAAATGGTAACATATCGTGATGTGTCTTCTTTCTGCTCTGATGAAGTGGTTAAAGGAACTTCAGTGCTTCAAATTTCTCAAACGAACACTCCCTGTTTCAAGTGTGCGATCACTGGACCGGTTGCTTTCTTTACGGTGCAAGGTAGCAGTGGAACAGATGTGCATTGAGTTCTATGAGGAATGTGTCCGATCAAGCCAATTTCCAACGTCGTTTGTCAAGCTGTTGTCTAAGAAGAAATTGCCGATAAACAACATCAATCTCATGAGAATAACGTTCGCATATCGAAGCCAGTCGGGAAAAGTTTAACATGATCGTGGAAACACAACATTGCTCCTCTGGAGTTCTTGGTGGCCTGTCACCAGTTTGCCGAATGAAGTATGCGGTCTTCTCTAAAGACACCCTTGATATAACAAGGGGTAGAACTCATCGCTGTCTGCAGCGCTGTCTTTCATGATCAGCGGAAATGAGCGTGTTTCCGGGTGATGGTTTCAAACGTGTGCACAACCTTTTGTCTACTATGTTCACCCAGAGGCAACTGGAGGTCCTCTTACTTGGAGTGAATTTCAAAATACCACCCAAGAACGTTAACAAGTTGAACGCGCAATTTAAATTTAAAAACATGCATGACCAACTGAAGGAACTGTCGCCTACATCTCCTGATGAGACAGGCTGGTTCCGCGCGATATTGGTTTTTGTCAATACCCATCCGTCAACAGTGATGTCTAAACCAGGAACATTATCGAGCCATGAAAAAACTAAGAGACATGCAGAATCTGTTATTCCTTAAACCGGATAAAGGTTCTGATGTGGTCGTCATGACCAAGAACGAATACCTAAGGAAAGTGAATATTATTTTGGAAGACCAGAGACAGTTCGAAGCCGAAAATAACATGTTGGTGGAAAGGCAAGTTGCAAGGCCACTTCAGATATTGCTGTCACATGGCACATATCTGAAGGTCAGCATAGACAGTGGAATCAGTCGGCATGGAAACACCCCGATTAAGAGACGTTCCAAAAGTAGACCAGGATGGTACATCTTGACGTGCGATTTTATGCCATAAAGTTGCTGGTTGGCTAGTGGACATTTTGGATCCCATCCGCAAAGTCTCATCCTCACCTTGCTTGAAGGTCTCTTTCACTTTAGCTGAAATCTTAGAAAACACTTCGGTGAGTACACAGGTAATGTATTCCGTCGATGTTGATACCCTTTTTACCAATGTTCCTTCCATGTAAGACAGTTGATTTTCTACGTGATTTTATTCCCAGTCAGAAATGTGATATAAATGCTCCACAGGAATGACTTGAAGATCTTATTCTGTTATGCCCAGAAAACGCTCGTTTTGATTTTGAGGGACTTGCATACAAACAGATAGACGGTGTTGCTATGGCTGGTCCGTTAGGCCCAATATTAGCTGACATCATCTTAGGAATGATCGAGAGACAAGTCACAGATTATATAGCTTATACGTTATTTTACAAACGATACATTGATGAAACTTCAATTTTTACTGATTTTATTCAACTTTCTTTTATTAATATTCAACCCAATCTATTTTTTTCTCACAAAGTTGAGTCGAACAATAGTTTGCCTTTTTTTGGATGTACTCATTGTCAGACGTGCGGATGGTACTTTACAACGCTCAGTTCAATG
The DNA here is from genome assembly GCA_008508345.1 of Paragonimus westermani. Classification (NCBI taxonomy): domain Eukaryota; kingdom Metazoa; phylum Platyhelminthes; class Trematoda; order Plagiorchiida; family Troglotrematidae; genus Paragonimus; species Paragonimus westermani. The sequence goes on from QNGE01004125.1 coordinate 30,728, forward strand.
TCTACAATTTTCCAGTTTTGCTTCCATTGCACACAAACGGGGTATAGTTAAGACACTTTTTCGTATAACCAAGCCCATTTGTACCTCCCCGCCGGATACTCTGAAGACAGAACAGGAGTTGTTGAGGCAAACTTGACAAATAAATGGATACCTCGACAAATTTATTGAGGCACATGGTTAGCGGCATCCGATTCGGATTAACCTGTCACAGTGACCGAAGCCAAAGGACGTCTGTGCTTAGCCATCACTGCAATTGGCTTGCGCTGCACCAATTGCAGTTCCACCAACACACCACATATCCAGTGTAAACCAGAAGGAATAAGAATGGGAGGTGTGCCAGTGGGGCCTTTCTGTCCATCCAGCCGGCCAATGCTGGTTAGCCACTTGATTGGCTAATAAGGAAAGGAAACCCCTATCTCTCGGAAACCAAACAGAGTGAGGCACATAATACGGTGAAGACGAACATTGAGCCCATAATGACGGCTGAAACGAAGGATGGTTTTCTATTCTTGCCATTTAATGGTGAACATCTAGCTAACGACATAAAGCAGAAATTAAGACTGGTGTGACTCGAATGTATGCAGCTGTACAGTTGCGCTTATTTCAAATCACCAGAGGACCAGTTCTCCGCAATTGCAAAAGTTTGCCAAACTGTTCTGTCTCCCATGCTGTGTACCAGTTCATTTGCAGTTGCAGTGAAATTTACGAAGGCAGTAAGGACCTACAACTAGCACAGTGAGTCGCCGAACACAGCCCGAAGTGGTCGAAACAACAGATGATGTAGCAGCCCCAACTTGTTGCACTGACTACACGAAATCCAAATTCATCTATTGATAAACACGTCATGACAACAGGTCATCAAGTTGACCCATTAAATTCACTCAATATATTTTCGGGCAACCGAAACCCGAAGTTATTAGCTTTCTGCGGAGCGATGCTCATTCGAACTTAGCAACCGACGTTGTGTGGTTGAAGTAACCTGTCGGATTGCCATGAACATGACTGCATAATGATTGATGTGCATGTGTGTGTCTAGTCCCTGTTTGTCCTTATTTGTATGATGTATATAACTGGCAGGTTTTACGTTTGCGACAGATGAGAGTAAATGAAATGTTAACATATCACAATATGTCTCCTTTCTGCTCTGATGAAGTGTTTAAAGGGAACTCAGTGTTTCAGAGCCATTCAGCGTGCAAACATAGATGAACGTTCATTCACGTCTGAAGTATGATAGGTGGAATTTGGAATTGGTCAGTCAATTATGGGAATGAATAGTCTGTAGCTTCGTCTCACACCTCCATTGTTCTTCGTGTGTCCAAACGAACTGAATGCAAGATTTCAGGCTTTTTTACTTAACCACCAGTACTTTAATTTTGTGACCTCTTTCCTTAGAAGTTTTAATGATAAATGTGTTTTAATGCATTGGATAGAGAAAAATTGTCGCATACAATCGTCATTCCCACCATTATTTGTGCAATAAGAGGAATACTCCGACGAACCTTGTTTAAGGGGGCTGATCGAACTGTGTTCACACGTAAAGCACAGTGAAAAATAATGAGTGACTGAGTAATGTTTACTGAGTAAACCTCATGCAAATAGGCAACAGTGAAATCAGACGTACACCAAACACTGAACGTAATTTCGTATGATTCAAGCTGAATGAACTGCTAGTTGAACAGCACACGCTTCTTGAAATGTGGCTAATTTAAGTTGGACGCCACCCAAATTTGATCGCAGCCTTCGCATTCAGATAGACTTTCCAACCAGCCTCTTTCGAAAACAAGCACTAGACTTGAGTCTCATTCTCATTAGGGCTCGTCAGTAGTGCACATCCTTGCCACGGTCAGGATTTGAACTGCGGTCATTCCAATCATGAGGCAACCGTGTTAACCACTGCAACACTGACCTCAGATTAGGCAAGACGGAATCTCCAAATCTGAACGTTCAACCACTTTCGCTGCGATCAATTTTGAGTGATGGCCGACTTGGAAGTAAACCAAATCTCGGACTACTCATCAGTAATCCGAAACATCGCGTTGCGCGTTTAATGAGACCAATGATGTCGACCTGTCTCGGAAGTCCCAATCGCGGGGTTATCGATTGGAGTTAACAGGACAGTTACTGTGTCTCCTGTCTAGACGATCGTGTAACCTGATCATTGCACACAAGCAAGAGTGGTTGAGCGTTCAGATTTGATCAGTCGGTCTTTCCTAGTGTGACGCAGTGGTTAACACGGTTGCCTCATGATTGAAACGGCGGGAGTTCAAATCCCGGTCGTGGCAATGATATGCACTACTGACGACCTCTAATGAAAGCGAAACTCGCCTGGCGCTTCTTTTTGAAGGAGGCTTGTTGGAAAGTTTATCTGAATGCGAAGACTGCGATCGAATTTGAGTGATGGTCAACTTCAAAACACACCAAATCCTCGACTACCCATCAGCAACTAATTTAGTCGATTGCTTCGGAGTAATTTTGTATATTCACCTAATGACTACTGAGCGCTCAAAACTGTCTTATCCGTTCGGTTGCCCAATCGCTGAACGGAGTGGTATGTAGTTCAGTGTACACGCCTTCCCCTCGGCTGTGCTGCTCTAGACTTTTACGTGGTCTTTTTGCCAAACACAAATGTTTCTTTCACACGAGAGTCTACCTTTTGTAGCATAGCCCATTCACGTTACTCCGGTCACTGTTCACTCTGACTTATTTTTGCAAAAGTAGGTTAGGATTTTTCCAATTTAATGCGTGACAGTTTTACTCAGAATTTTATTCTTCCTAAACCACCAGTTCATTAACCACCACTCATTTGAACACCTGTGTACCCGTGTCCTTGATTCTTTGTCAAATACTTTGTAAGCAGACAAACAAATGATAACTATGTTGGAGATAACATGCTATTGTGTGTTCAGAAACGTGTACAACAAAAAACTTTGTAAGGGGAAACACTGATGTACCAGTCGAGAACATAGATGATGAAGATGAAAACGGTCATAATGTACTTTCAACGCATAAACCATTTCATGATTAAAAGACACGTACGACCGATGTAAAATCAGAACGGAGGTCGAAGATTAAATGATAGCTATTGCTTGGTTGACTTAATGTGGTACGAATTATGCGTGCCACAATCTATTGGTCTGGTTTTCAGTCAAAACGGAAACTAGAACGTAGAAACAGACATCCTGCTAATTCCTGTGCCATTTTATGAACAACTTGATATGAGAAAGAGGTACGAATTAAATTTTGCATAGAGCAGGTCAACTGTAAAAATGCGGTTATCCTCGAAGCCTGTATGTCATGTCAGCAGACACGTGCACTGAGACCAAGCGTTTGGACACCGAGCTCCGAATTTCCCGATTTAGAAACACTATCGCAACCTCACCGTGTTCTAAGCATAACGGTAGATTACTTGCACTGAAACTTTTGTTGGTGAACACGAACACCTATTAAAAATTAGTCATATACGTCTCTTCGTCAATGTGTGCTGGTGTTTCATTATTGGCGCTGTTTAAGTTGATAACAATCAACTCCTGATTACTTGTTTTAGGCGGGTGACAGCGATTGTGGTTTACAGAAGAAGCAACTGCGTTACTAGTCAGCAGCATTCACGGATCACCGCGCGAACTGATAAAGAAATCCTGATTGGGCGTCCAACATGCCACAGGACTCCTTCTAACACAGCCGATTTGGTCCCCTCTTAATTACTACCTGTTTAACGACCTATCAGCAGTACCTGTGACAGCTGTTGCTTTCCTATCCTGTTTGATTCTTTATACGTCACTGCGCTTAAGGACTAAAAAAAATGATAACGTGTACGATCGCTTCAGAATAAAGATTAGGATTACTGTCTGAAATTTATCGAAAAGAAACAAAAATTGAACCATATGTGCGAATATTCTGTCATGATACACACGCAACTGATGACTCGGTCTGGCATCAAGTGAGATGTCACATTAAAAGACATTGTGATGCGACATGTGATCAACCTTGGTGCATCACTGTTGATATGCTGCCGGTTATTGGTACCCTGAGTTTCAAAGAGTTGTCCTCCCAGTTGACTCAGTGTGATTTAGATTGGAGCAAACGAACGATGAACCAAGGTGTCAGGAAGAATCGTGCGGAGTGTCAACCGGTAGACTAGCAATCTCAGGCTGACAATTCAAATTTCAGCCAGAAAGCAGTGAAACTGACAAGTCAAATGAACTCATTTAGGTGTAAAATTTCTTGTCGCTTTTTAATGACAAAATAATGCAACGCGCCCTCAGCTAGCATTTTGAGAACTATCGGTTCATGACGTCGGAGATGAGTGAAGTTTTACCGAAGACGCAATAGTCATTCTCACAGGAATAGTAACACATGATGAACATACAATTAAGACAGTTTATGTTCTTATCAAGCCAGACCTGATAGGCTTAGTCAGCAAATGAAGTACAATCAAAGGCAGTGTGGTAACGTGTTGTGTGGACATTTGCTGAAAACATTTTCCCCATCTTCATGAAACTAAAAGACTTAAGTCGGCCTTTCCTCAGAACGCTTTGTTCATCAGGTAGTTACACGAATAAGCCCGTTTTGGCTTTAGTTTGCAATATAGAGTTGAGATTGTTAACAGCATGCCGGTGAAATATGCGTGTTACTGTGCAGGATGCTGGGCAACGACGACTCGCGAAGACTTGTTAGCTGCGTCCAATTCGGATGTTTGAACCCATGCAGACGGGTTGTAGGAATGTGTGTACCTGAGGAAGTGTTCCTAATGATCCTGGTAAACCAACTGGAAGAAAGATATTGATTGACGTACGCGTTTTCAATGGGCAATAGTGCAAAAGCTGTCGAGGAAGTGACCTGAAAGATGGAGGGGTGTCCGACACACAGATCCCAATAGGCGACCAACCTGTTGCACGATTCGGCTGAAACATAGATAAACGGACCCTACTTTCAACAGGCAAGAATAAAGTTGTACGATACATATTGTCGATGACAGGAAACCCTATTCAAAATGCGAGTGCTTTCTTATAAGTGAACCATAGTTTGGTCTACTCTTTGTTCCACCTATTCATTGAGGGTTGAGTGAGTCAGTGTTGAAGTGCTGGCTAACGCACATCTGCGGATGAAACTGTTCTTCCAAGCGGATTAGATAGAGTTGTACAGTGGTGAGTACAAATTCTTTCAGAATTGTTTCCTCTTCCTGAAAGAAGCTCAGGCCTAATATTTTTGAGAACTTTCGCAACTAAACATATATGACTGTTTATCACTCAGTACTTATGTTGCATTTACAGCTTACAATAATTTATCATAATTCGTCAAATGTGCAAACGTCATTATGTAGCTTGGAAGACAATACATTGAGTCAGCAATAAGTCACACGACGTTTATCCACGAAATCACTTCCATTGTAGTCATGCCGGTGCTACTTTTTAGGCCGCCAAAAAATTGGTTAAATTTACACATTTCTCAAAATCGTGAAGTGATTTATTTCTCCACCTCTCTTATCCTGATTGGCATAGATGCATTTCTGCTGGTGTTCAGAATGGATAAGTATTGTGTGAAAGTAACAGATAGTGATCAGCTGTCTGAGAAAACCCTGCAATGATTATTGACGTACACATCCACAGTGTTGTCAAGCGGGACCACCTGACCATTCTGGAACACCAATGATCATATCGTTGACGTGCACACATGTGCTTGATGAGTCGGTGTACGGGTAAAAGTTCGATCTTCAAGAAGGCATATGAATAGCTGAGAAGAGGCCTTGGAAACATCGGCGGCGAATGACTGTATTCGACCCCTCCATCCATACAGCAAGAGAATGTTCAGCGAACACACAGGGATAATAACTTGGTGGGATATCAAGAGGTTAAGCGAAATATGGCGGACACAGTCGTATACAGCAGAGACAGAAAAGGAGGTGGAAGTCTTAAGGATAGGAATTTAATGAATTAAAAAGTTGCTTGTCTCACACAGATTATTTTAATATTCTCAGTTAGATGAACAAATATCTGAATTGGCTTATACCTCAGGGTTTCAACAGTAACAGGTGGGCAGCCTTCTTCCGAGGCCCTATCACCCATGCAAACAGATATCCACATTCAATCGTAAAGCGACTTAAAAATTTACCTCGCTACAAGGCCCGCGCTCTAGCGTGTAATATTCATGTATAACCTCAGTATGTGTAAACAGGCTTACTCAAACGGTGAGCGTGAAACCCGCATTAAAACACACGTCTACACGACCACATGAGCTGATTATAGCTAGCAGATGCGACAAGATCATGTTACACATTGACCTCAAGTGACGGCTCGGTAACGAGAATGTGATGCACGGTTGTCATGCCCTGTATTTACGAACTTGCGAACTTTCTATTCAGCAAGTTCGGGACGGGACAAAACTGATTTGGTGCCCTCACTGCCAAGGAGCTTTTACAAGAGTTCCTTAAATCGCCAGAGTAACACACTGAGGTTAGTCTACGCAAACGTGTAATGACGTTAGTAAATGTGTCCCAACAGTTATCGATCGAGGTGGCATCTTCCCCGTATGACTGTTTTTCGAGTGTCCATTCCCTGGGTAACATACTAACTTAGCACAGCAAAATAAAAACTTCATTTGTCAATCGAAAGTGATCATTGGTATTAATCACTGTCCGTCAGGAGAAACCTTATCAAAAGGTGCGAGAATTACAAGCACAGAACACTTCCAAATGAATAATTTCTGGGTTCTAAACACTCTACGAATCCAGCGCAAACCGTTCCGGCTTGACTACTCATGTCATATTCGCCCTTGCTTACAACTGAAGACAAAATTGAAAGGTTGACATCTGTTAGTTCATGTTTCTTGTCATTAGTTGATGAGATGATTGACGGGTAATCAATGCTAACCCTTAAATTATTCATTCAATATGGTAGAAATTGTTTGTCCTGTAAATTGTCCACTGAAGACAGTGAGATGTTGGCCAAATCTTAGGTGAGATAGTACAATTTGAATTTGATGCACAGAATAGAAATTTTTAACTCTAGAAGAAGTAAATCCGTTCTACGCGTTTAACCCGTACGATAACCGTAATTAAAAGTACTATCATTGTGGCATACATGCTGTTTTGCATCGCACACTATGAACCGCATAGATGACAATTTCATGCACTCCAATTAAAAAACAAATCTTTATTTTTTGAGTAGTTAGTACAGTTTTCTATGCCGCTATTCACTCTGCTAGTTGCCAGGGTTAAACAGCCAGTTAACTCGCGCAAATCAAACACTGCGAAACGATTAGCTGCTTTCATATGTTCATCGTTCATTTACACATGTGTACATCATTTCTCAATCGACAGTCTAGACAATTAACTTCTATTTGGTGTCCTTCCGATTTCGATTTATTGCATAGCGTGCTGACACAGATGTCCTTCACAACCTCTCTAAAGATAGAAAAACGGCGATGTATTCATCAGTTTATGCTGACAACTAGTTTGTTCACATCTAATGAAGTTTACTCTCTCCTGCATGCAGTACATAGGCTGCGTGATATGGCCATGTTGAGTCGGTTATTTGGCAATTTTGAATAGTCCACTAGGTTCTAATCTACAACAGAATTACCTAGGTCGCGCAAACCTCTGTAAAATGTTATATCTCCTGAGTCAAAATTTATGGGGGTCTGGGAATGGCACACTCGCATATTCCTTAAAACCCAGTATGCGCCTAGAATCACCGATGAAATTGGAATCATATCTGAACGTCTACCTTTATAATACCTGCATCAACTATTTCCTTTCATAGAATTTCCGTTAACATTTCAGGTATGTTCTCAAAGAAAGATGAATTAATTTCAGTAAATCAACACAGTCGCTGAATCATTTAAATTGGTCATTTTACTCATGGGATCATTACATACCTGATGATGTTGCACGACAACACAAGTATGTCACAACTACCGGTTGATTGATATAACATCATTAAAATATTCTACCTTTGAAATCTAATTCAAATCCTTTTAAGGGCAGCTATACTAATCTTACTGCCAAAGTCGAAACTCGTGAACAACAGCTCTTGTTCCAAATCCTACGCAATTGTTTGGAAAAAAAAGGTCAACCAAACGACACTAAAATTTACTGTGAGTTAAATTTTTGCGAAATAGTAATCTTCCTTTGAAGGTATCAAAAGAAGAATTTTCCCAAACCGCCTAAAAATTTTACATGAAATATGAATCAATACTTGCGAATAAGACAACGGTTGGCGTGACTTGATACGTACAACCACCAGGGATAATTTATGAATTCTGGGGAAATACTATTGGGACCGCTAGCCAAAGTGTGCTCGCCCTATATAAGGTTACGTTTACATGCGATATGATCTAATGATTAACAGCATTGGCTGGTAACACCCAGGTTATTTTGCCTTGGTTCACAATATATCCCGCTAGATGTGCAGACTTACAGCGACGGTGAAAATGATGCCTAACTACTGAGTTTGGATTGAACACTCAAGATGTCTAGCAAGAACCTGAGTTTTCAACAAACAAGCAACTCACAATCGCCACTGGAGAAGAAATAGTCTCTTGTGGTTGCCTGTAGTGCGTGAGGAAATCCAAGCATTCGACAAACCACATTTGCTTCTTTCAACGTCCAATGATCGTCGCAAATGGTGCCCCATCGACCATCCCGATTTATCAATACTGTTCCCTCGTGCTTCGTGACACCATCGATTAGCATCAGACTCGGAGCATAACCGACCTTCTTCATCTCATTCACTTGGCGCTTTAGTCCCGAGCCGATTTTTAGAGACAACGTAGGATCTCCGTGTTTTCCGGATAAGGAAGTTGCAGCGAGTACAGTTGGGGAATCTAGATTTGAAAATTCAGCCCACCAATTCAAGTCTGGTTTGTCGGAGTAAATGACATCGAAGAATATGAACCAAAGCCAAAGTACCCAAGTCAAATGGCGGATGAACATGGTGTGCATGAAACAAGGCAGATGCTTGAATATAGATCGGCAAGCAATTTATACACTGTCGACCTGTTAGTCTGATTAGCATATTTGGCCGAATCTGTAATGTTAGTTCAGGACACTCGGGTGCTGCTCGTTTTTGGTTGCCATAGCAACCGGCCCACTTGTGCACATTAGGCATTCTCCTGTCTTCAGTACACAAACAGAATAATCTAATGCTGAGAGCCCGTTTGAAAAACCATGGCAGTAATTAGACTTTAATTACATTTTGATTTCAGAATCAACATGGAGATGCATACCGTCATGCAGAAGTATCTACGGTTATGGAGTCACCTCAGCGTGACTTTGCATAAACCGTCCTTGGTTGGGAATCAATGTTGTAAATACCTTAATTTGGTCCAGCCAGCGTACTTTACCTGTTGTTTATCTACCGGTTTTATGAGCAATAGCCTCAGTGTCCAGAAAATGATGTGTGAAACGCTTAGGTAACCAGACGCTGGTTCGGAAACAGTAATATTTGGTCGCAGAAAACCTGAAGATTGCCAAGAACATAAGTGAACGGCTGCAACGTCGTGAGCACACGATGGTCAATCTTGTGTCTGTCTTGCAGGTTTTCTTCAGCTTCTGAATGGATATCATGTTCCGCGGGTTGTAGAGTCAGAGTAACGATGATACTCCGTCCCCAGATGAAGCACTGATGGGGCCAAACAGAAGTGGTCTCTTCAATGAAATAGTGTCTTATGAGTTGAATAAAGGCATGGACAGCTAATTGACGAAAGGATGGGCGACGGCAAAGGATATAGTTAGTTATTTTGGAGAGTGCATACTACAATGTTTTATACAGTGTATTTTGCTCTGTATATCACGTCATCATTAAAAGTGCGTAAGTAGAGCTTCTAATTGGACTGTTGCCTGCAATAGAGTAACAAGCTGAGAGATTCCTCGTACCTCTCATACTCCTTGTCCCGGAATTATTGATTATTCCTCAGATGGGAGCAAGATTTGGAACTCCCGTCTCCTGGGTCGGTTCATTTTTCATCTGACATCGTGGATGCGTGAGATTTCCTGAAAAATCATCATGGAATATTGGTGTACTACCAGTCTTCAAGATCACAGCGACTACTGAACTACTGATTTACGATGTACAAACGCTGCTTATCGTAGTGAACACATCAGTTAACGAAAAGTATATCTAATCGATACCACAAATTGGCAGCTACTGGCAGTAGCATATTGCGGTCAGCCAACATTCTGTGAAGAAGGAAACTAATTTCTGTCGATGAGGTGAGGCCTAAATTTAAGTGATCTTTCGTGATGTCGCGAACCGTTTGAGTCCGTTAAAGTGAACACTAACTTTGTGAGACCTCCAGAGAAAAGAAATTACAGATGGCATTGTATAATAATGAACTGAGGTAAAAGCAGCGCACATCGGCAAACCACAATAATTTATCAGGAGGGAATTCAAGTGATACAAAATCCACTGGAATGTAACAATGAGAGCAGTAATGTTGATCCTTGCAGAACCGGTGGGAGAATGACACCAGTGACGTACTTTAAGCCTGATTGTCTATATCCTATCAAAATCAGACACACTCTAGATTAGGTCTTGAGTTTCACAGATAAAATTTGAGATAACGAAGACTTTGGTCCCTACTGAGGTGGAATAGTGTCAACTGGGTGCAAGAACTGCAGTCCGTGGTAGCACCCGCAGTTCGGAAGCTCATATTAATCCATGGGGACGGGAGAAAAATGGCTACCTTAGAAGATTGTCCCCTCCCGAGGATGCAATCAAAAAGGTGTGGATACCGCAGTCGCTTACAAATACTTTACTTCCGTTTTCATTTGTGCGTGCTGCCATTTTTGAAGTTGATGGCTTAAGCGCAGTTTTGACATCCATCCGTGCATTCCTGAAGTGTGGCCTAATATTTTCAAACTGGTGTAATTATTCACTTATTGCCAGACTTATATGCCGTCAACGGAAACGAAGGGACGTTTGAGCTAGAGGCCAACCATGAGAGCAAAGGGTTAGGTGATCAACCAGACCCCAAATGATATGGCCGAGATAAGACTGAGACCGGCAGCATTAAGCTTACACTGAAAGGCACAGCGGCGAGTAGGAGACTACAAACCGATATACGTATGTTGCCCGAATGAATTACTGGCCACCCACTGAGAGTAGCAATGCGTTCACTTTCGCCATTCTTGGCAGAAGGAGTTAGGTCTTGAGGATGAGTGTTATGTCCTGCCTTTCGGTTTCTAGACTTTGCATCGATTTCCACGCATTACTATCTCAGACAGTTTTGGAACCGCGCCTCATCGACGAGTTAGAACGCGTATGTGGGATTTATATCGAATGAAATGTCCCAGTCAGTGCCATATCAAAAAGATAACGACAAGCATTATTACCATTCGTCATTTCGAGTAAGTGCTGTTTTCGTATAAACTGAACATCATCCAAAATCGACAGAAGCTGTCACATTCCCGTAGACGTATCAATCGACTCTTTTGAAAAGAAGAAGCAATGGACTTGAGTTCCGCTCTTGTCAGAGCTCGTCAGTAACTCCTATCAGTAATCAAAATATCGCCCGGCTAGTTAACCATTTCTGTGGTTTCAACTCGCAGAGAAGTCTTAATCGATTCATCGCGTGAACTTAACAGGAAAGTTACCGTGTCTTATCTCGAGGCACTCGGGCAATCAGAGCATTACTCACTAGCGAATGTGGTTGGACGTTCATATAGGACGATTCAGTCATACCTGAGGTGAGGTCACTGACTCGGCGGTCAGCATGGTTGTCTCATGATAACTTTGCCGGTGTTCTAGCCCCCGCCGTGGCAACAATGAATTCCTGTTGCAGAGTTAAGACCAACTCTTCAAGAAAGTTCACATAAATGACTATTTTCAGGTAATGATTCTGGAAATATTTTTTTATATGATCATTACTAACTGGTCTATGCTGTGAAGCACTTGCCAAGCTGATGTTTTCGAATTTCTAATCACATAGTACCAAAATAACAACGTCTAGCTGGTTTTCCTCGATGCATTTGAGATTGACGTTGATGAGATAGAACGCTTTCAGTGACCATTACCTTGGATAAGTTATCATCATAAGTCATCATCATAATAGATGTTATCTAAACTAGAGAAAGCTATGACCAGACAACTATCAGACAGCAGGGACTGGTCTACTTCCTAAATCAAGTTAGCATTTGATTTGCCTATCTCTCCACGAACATTCATAAAATCTTCCGCGTTAAGTTTTTTGAAAAATGGAAGAAAGGTTTTAGATCCAGTAACGTGTATGTTTCCGGGAGTGACTTCCAAAACGATGCCTTGTTTAGAAACGGGACATAACTCAGCATATGTGCATCGGTTTCAAAAAGAATCACATCGAAAACTTCGCGAAGTTGATGTATCAGCCAGTTGGTCGACCACTAACATCAACTGATCGCTTTGGCTCGTTCATAACGAATAGTTTGCGTACAGTGACAAATAATCAAGACTGCCGTTTGTAAAAAACTTCACTGGAAAGCACCTGGAATAGAACTAAAACTCGATAAATTTACCATGAACTTCAAGTACGAAACTGAGCTGCACGCATTCCATGCCTCAGCAACTATGAACTTGTGGAGATTAGCTGCTGGACAAATTTAGGAGGATGTCCGAAATCAGGTACACATCGAAACATCATTAGTTCAGGACAGCACATGCGGCTTCTGACTCACTAGGCATGCGTATTTCGTGACATTTCAGGCGAAAAAATTAGAGACACATCTCACTGGCCTTTACGAAGAAAGAACTAACTTGGCTGTTGTCAGAGCGTTAGGACAGACACCATTGACAAGATTTTAAGTACAGCACTTTCAGTGAAAATAAAACAGAGTAATCCTATACACTATGAAAATAAAGTCGGGTTGTGATGCTCAGAGAAGTATTAAAATAGAACAAGCGCTTCTAAAATTTCCTCAAGAAATTATTTGAACCTACGGTCTCATCTGCTGATGCAAGCTTGACAGTTGGGAATTATCGTAGTGCTCTCCAACCATTTTTCTGTCATGATACTACTGACTTCGTTCATCACTTCATTGGGACTTGCACGCTGTACGTTTGTTTTCTTCCTAAACACTCCCAGTTACCCGGATTAGTCGGTCGTATTCTTGCGTTTCTTGTGAATGGCACATCTGATATGCTACATCTTTCACTGTATTCCGATTCATAGCTTCAGTAAAACAACATCAATGTGGTAACCTGAATGTACATCAATGCATGCGATGCTCACCTTTTATCTGTCACCGCAATATCGAATGCCGCATGGATGAACATGAACGACCCGACTACGCACGGTTGTCTCTGTGTGTGTACCTCGTGGGAATTATAATATAGGTCACATTAAAAACAGTTGTGTGGAATGTCCACAAACAGTTCAAGTCACATCAGAAAATTAATGAATGTGCGTCCCAAAAGCTGGGACTTCAGTTTTCCAAACTATCACATTTGCCCAACAACAGTAAACATTAAAACCATGATCTGTACTCATTGAATATCGGTGGAGTCGCAGGGTTTTGTCCCATAACAGGCGAACAAAATAACCAACTATCCGAATTTGTCTGAATTCAGAAGTTTGCATAATTCCAAACGAAGCTGTTCAGGGTTATGCAAACTTCGGTGCGAAAGTGAATGATAAAAGTTTAAACATGTGTTCGAACACACAGGAGCCTGCCTTCAGTAAGTGTTAAGGATCTTTAAAAAGAGCGTGAAATATGTAGAAACCTGAGTGACTACTTTTCCAAGGATTCTGCAGATAAACCGTCTTCACGCCTATAATTGAAGTTTCATATCTACATTCTCTGTTGCATCATTGTGTACACGTTTAAAATGTTGACTTCTTCAAATTTTGATCTGAGACTTAGGATGAGCGCCGCCAATCAGAATCCTAGTTGTACCATTTTTGTGAATAAATCGTAGTTTACAAAAATGAGTGTGCCTAGCATCAGAGTAGGTGATAACAAGGTAGAGATCGCCTTCAACAGATAATAAATTCGATCATAGGCGGGTGTATTTTCAGGAAAGCTCACAAAAACTAAGAGATTCTTTCAGAAGTAACCCCGGTTTAGCGTGAACAGGCTGAAGTGTAAAATTCTGTCTACAACGCAGATTGTTTGGAAAACGAAGCGTAAAGATACATATTCGTCAACTAGAACTGCATTTACCGAAACGTACACGACGCGGAAGCCGCTATGTCATCACGAGGGAATCAACAGCTACAGCTGATTGACAATATTTCAGCCAATTACGTTGAGTCTTTTGGTATCGTGAAAGGGTCGGCGAAGACAACGGTGTGTCCATCTTCAAACAGGAGCTTTTGGCTCGCCAATGTGTTGAAGACCTCACGCTTGCGCTGTAGTGTTACACACCGGCTCATTCTGGGATATGTTGAATATCCCGAGTCACCAACTTATTGCTGGTACCACTAGCTAAAACGTTCTGAATATTGGTGGCTTATTTGAGGCACACACATTAGTCACTTTCTGTGAGAGCGCAATGAACGAGATACTATGTTGTCTAGTGCACACAAATCAGATGTTAAACAGTTGCAAATATTAGTCATTAAGTGATATACTACTTGTTCGCTTAGTGAAAAATTACAGACGAAATCCTCAAACATGAGACGTATCTAAGCATTTGTCTTCAGTCAGCTGTAGTCACCTGGTATCTGGTAGTTTTGAAAACCCACGGAGAATGACAACCACCGTTTGAGATAAAAAGGAAGGCTACAATTTTTCATTCAACGTATCCTCGATACAGCTTCCTTGAACTGAGGTGTACTTTTGGTGATACACCAATAACGAAGGTGAATTTTCAGTCGGTTCGCCTCGACTTCCTCAAGAGTGACTACCAAATTACGTCCGGTACATCCGAACAGAAATCCACCCAATTCTTCTTCATGTGCGGTGAACTTGATGTTCTCATGCATTCAGGTCAAATATGTCAATAGCAAGTGTGAATCAGTTTTGCTGACGGCTCTGGGGATGTTGCTAACTTAGGCTCTCCATGTATATTTCCCAAGCGACCCACCACCTCTCCTCAACAAGCCCCCCAACATCTTGATCAACATAAGACTGAACAGGTTGCTTATGACAACTGTATCGATGCTGGTTCCTGTGCTCATCAAAATTGGGGTGAAGATTTCACCTACAGCTTTGCGCGAATTGTTTAGGGTGATTGGGGTGTACGGGTGAGCGAGCTGTCCTATTAATTGAAATTTGTGCATAAAACCAAACTCAAAACACACTTTTTAGTTGGGCAAAAGAGTTAGTGATGTACCCGATTGTCGTCGGTCCACAGGGATCTGTTGGCGACATCAGTTTCCGGATAGATCCATCGCAGCGATCGAACACACTGGACGCTACTCATAATGCCCAGTGCAAATGGCATGCGTTTCACCACCATTATCATTAACAGCATTACATCGGTGTTTCTCACTGCTGACTAACTGTCCCACAACCATGGAAGAAAACCGAACTCTGTATAGGGCAGGGAGGGAACCTAAGTACCAAAAATAGATTCGTCGATATCCAGACATTCAACATCAAGTTACCTACACCTTGTAGACAAACAACCGAGCTGTAATTGCAGGTAAGGTGTCATCAGCAAAACAGCTTCCTTATGGCCTCCACTGCTCCGCGTCATTAAATGCACGTACTTCCCAGACAAGTTGGTTAAAACACGACAAAACTGACGCAACTAAGCTCGATTAGCCGCCATCTCACCTGAAATCTGCAGACTCCGACTTGGAGAGTCGCGAGTTCCCCACCCTGAAAGGCAAACCCGACCTGAAGGAACCAACCACTTCGCGAACGATTTCCTTTCTCTACTCCAGGTCATCATCTCTCCACCTCGTAACTCATGCCAGCTGGCCACAGCGTCGGCAAACAGTGCTCTGTGTGGCAGACGGCTAGCTGGCATCCTTAGTACACGACTTAACCACCTAAGTCTGTGCAAGTGTGGGGACTGAACAAGAGAATTTGTCAGACAATCACTACCGAATACCCGCTTCCTGACTTCCTGGTTGCTTACTCGCTAGTGACACGCGATACCAGCGATTGAACGCAGACATTGGTGATCATATACCTGGAGAGTGTTCACGCCTGGTGTGAGCGTCTTACAGACGTAAACTAATGTGCTTCACTATTTGCGGTTCCCCCCACATTCTTCTTTTTCAGTAGATGATCGACGGGATAAAACCAGGAGACGTGTGACTGAAGGAACATTGGTCAGATGTGCACGTCAAACGCATGTTCCTAACTCAGATGAACTATCTGCCCTGAATTGGTCAGACAACGAATGCTAGCCAGTGCACAATCGATTGCCATTCAACTACGCAATCGAGTTCTTCGTTCTCAACGAAACTGCAGTTACTGTGACCGAAGGCCACAAAACTGACGTCAACCTTGAATTCTGTGACCTATCTGTGGGCGGATCTCCAAACCACTAATCACAAAACCCAGCGACTCGTTGTTCGAACAACTTTACCCTTTTGCTAGGGATTTTGTTCTCTATTATACGGACCCGTGGTAGGTTACTTGATACCAAGTTAATTTTATTGAGTATATATAATTGCGATGATTTGACGAAGACCTGTCGAAAACGACTGCTCATCACCGCTCTCTTACATCGTATCCCACTTATATTACCAGCAAGGTGTCTCACCAGTGGCCTGACAACTGTTCTACTGTTCTGTTCTGTTAATTAGCAACTTTGAATGGAATATATTTCTCTGTACTTTCAATGTCTTCATATGCCTTGTTAGGTGAAAGTCAGCTGAACATCATGATAAAAATTCAACGGAAAATTGAACAGTGTATCGTATAACACAAGTCCAGTTTTCTAAGTCATGCCTCACCGGTGCAACTTAATAGAACACAGGTAAACGAGGGATAAGAAAGTGTTTCTCAATGTTGTAAGGATTAGTTTGTTCAGATGATGGTTATGCTGGAACAATCACATTGATATATATCAGTGTTTAAAACTGGTTAAAAACACGAAAAACTGAAATAGTATAACGTCAAAAATTACTTTTCCTCAACCCAAATGTAGCTTGATTGTTCAATAGTTTTGAGTTGACTAAATGATAAGACTGAATTCCCATTCATGGTTTTGCATACCACTCTGGCGTACAGTCCCGAATATTTCCTGTTCAGTGGTTCTCGCTTTTGTGAATTTCCGGGGCGGATATCTGCGACGGATGTACCAGCGCATTGATGTTTTTCCAATGCATACATGTTTTAACTCCATCTGCGGCCTACGGGTACGTAACAAATAAAGCAGTAACGGTAAGTAAGACGGCGGATAACGGGACGACGGTCAGTGGTAATGTGCAACAGACTACGGAAGATACGCGACTTGTTCGTAACTACCCGACCAACCCAAATATCCAGTGCTAGCGCCTGAACACAGTAAAAGAATGGACCTCGGGCCGAGCTGTTCTTATATCACGGCATGTTCAAAAACCCGTTCCTGTTCATACGTTTTAGGGCTATCAACAAGCAGAGATCAGAAGTATGGCCCAGAAGAAAGTCGAGACAATACAGGGTAGGTATGTAGTAGAGATGACAGCAACAGTTGTCACGAGGACTGAAGACCACAGATGTACATGACCCACGCAACCGTGAAGGTCACTCACAACTGTACTTTGTCAGTCATTTCGTTGCACAATGTTTTCGGGGAACTGGCGACTTCCCGGAGTATACCACATTTCTATTTTGTGTAAGCTTAACAGTGCGTGTCCCCTCAGTGTTCCTCTTAGAAATCTACTGCGCTGCATTTTACTTTCTTCAACTTCTTTGATACGAATTCGGCACTGACTAACCGAGAAAGAATGACGATAGGTTTAACAAACAGTGCGTAAAAGAAGAGTGACTAGTCAGTACAATCGAAGTTTTTAAAAGAGTACTTCATTATTTACAAGTTGATGACAAAATCACACGACCCGCTGTGCGTAAGTCAGCTTAACTCGGGTAAACTACTTGTCGACGTGCTAGGTGGCAGGCACTTATTTAACATCTATGTTGCTAATGTTTTCCGACTGATCGAGGTGTTCCCCACATGATTGGTATGCCCCCTTTATGCGATCCGACTGACCACACTGGACCCAGTGTGCATTTCTATCGAGAGGGATGAGTCAGATGTACATTTAACGGTTTTATACCATTTATCGAGTCAGCCGAATGAAACAGGTTAGCGTTTCGATGTACCGTTCTCAGAATATTTTCCACTGTCTCTCAAAAATACCACAGAGGATGTTCACATCTGCCTACCCGTTTGGTAAACTCCTTATAAAAGTCAGATATTTGGTGACTTAAACCGGGCTCCACGAGGAAACACCAAAAAACAACATCAGATTACTGATGAGTAGTCGAGGACTTGGTTTTATTTTCAAGTTGATCTTCACATATTTAATCGCAGCATTCGCATTCAGATAGACTTGAAATTAAAACCGAATCCCCAACTACTCATCAGTACTCCTAAATATTTCCCTGCAGGTTCTGTGATCTCGACCTGTCTTGGATGTCCTAATCGCGAGATTATCGATTGGAGTTAACAGGCAGTAACTGTGTGTCCTCTCAAGACGATCGGGCAACCTGATCATTGCTCACAAGCGAGAGTGGTTGAGCGTTCAGATTTGATCAGTCGGTCGTGCCTGGTGTGAGGTCAATGACACCGTGGTCAGCACGGTTGCCTCATGATTGGAATGTCCGGAGTTCAAATCCTGGCCGTGGCAAGGATATGCACTACTGACGAGCTCTAATGAGAGCGAAACTCGAGTCTAGTGCTGCTTTTCGAAAGAGACCGGCTGGCTGGAAAGTCTATCTGAATGTGAAGGCTGCGATCAAATCTGAGTGACCGTCTATTTGGAAATCAACATCGATAAATTTTTGGTCAATTTTGCCCTTTTAAAACCAGCGTTCTTGCATATGAATCAACGGTACATCAGTCATGATTCCATTACTAGAGTTCTTGAAGGAACTGTAAGTCACAAAAGCATCAGATACCTTCCAGATTATAAATGTATTAGTTGAACAATTTTCATCGTAAAAATCTTGTGTATCGACTATCTGCCACAAAGCTGGAGAGGATCATTTCTGACACTAATTTTGCGTGCACTGCGCATGCGCAGTGTAGGCTAGAAGAAAAAACGAATAGTGGACCACTTCGTATCAGCTACACCTTATTGTATTTTACTTCATGACATTGATTGACTGCATAACCTTTAGTAAATATTACTCACCTAATCAGTCAGCGCGTCTACCATCAAAAGAAATCGTTATCAAGTTCAGCATGTTGACTGAATTAGAACAAAAACCTTACATCAGTTAAAAACTGACAGTATGACTCTTGACGGTTAGCTGACGCACTCCGACTGACCGAATACGGATTGCTACATGAACCTGGTTACCCTTTTCATAGAAATATTCCCAAACCAGCTCGCTACTCAACAATCCAAACAGTTCTAGACGACTGTAGGCAACATCAAAGGCAGTGTGACACTGCTCAGACGAAAACTGCTGGTCAATGCTGCGCCCTCTTTCACTTTACTTCAGATGTGCTTCTGGTGTTAAAACGATGCTTGTTTAATGTCCTCCTCAGTGTACCCGTTGATGAAGAAAACGCACACTCATATTGAAACGACGATGGTGAAGCGGGCTAGTTTCCACGCAAACAACCCAACATTCTCTATGATTCCGTAGGGCGATTTTCAGTCGATGTCCGTTTCCAGCCATCAGGCAAGTATAGATATTTAGCTGCTGCACTGCGTTCTTAAAAAAAACAGACCCAGTGCTCGAATCACGCACTTTCTCATTGTACGTTTCAGTTAACTAGACAATGCCAACCAACCTTTGCTTTTATCCACGAGGTTATAATATGCATATCTTCGGGTGCGGGCTGCTGGCTAGAGGTTGTCCGCACACTCATTTCCAAGTGTTTATTGAGCAAAGTTGGACCTCTCTGAGACTATCCTGACCTAGTGAGTTCTAAATTTTAGAAAATCGGCTACCCTGATGTGTCTATCAGCAGAGTTTAAGAAAAACATCAGGACCACCACCCAACTTCAATGACTATGAGATGAAATGTCTCCACCGAAACAGCTGTCCATTACAAAGTATAAAAATGTTCCGTTTAGCTAACGTAGTTCCTGCGCAGACATTATGGGGAAGGTTGCATTCGAGTATTCTTCAGAGAACAGGGTAATTTATCTTCTAAGCAGAAACAAAATTCACGTACGTTCGGGCATAATATCGGGGTTCGGCGTAAACATTTTGTGACATTTGAGACACAAAATTATCTAAAGCGAATTAAATCGTCGATAGTCTGTTGTTTGCCGTTTATTAAGGGAAACGTGCAATAATGTGGGACCATTTGTCGAATCAATAAGTAGAGCTATCCATAAGTGGACTGATGTGGAAGTATAAAAGACAAACACGGTCACACATCACAAAATATTGTTCCCATGTGTCAATAAACTTATAAGCCTGAGTATGAAGTGTGTTGCGAATGAACTAGTGCAACTGTGAATGCAAAAACAGATGAACGTTCAGTCAGACGAATATCCTGTAGGTGGTAGTCCAGACCGTGACAGCGGCTTTTCTTGCGCGGATAGTCAAGTCTCCATTAGTCTACACAGTTAAAACATTCCGTTACTAGTTTGTATATTTGGCTTAGTCATAAATGTGTTGAAAATATAAGCGACGAAATGTTCGAGGTAGTTAACGCATCTTTCAGGCAGGTAGTTCTCGTGGGCTAGGTGTCTTCTCATTGAAAGCGACTGGCAAATTATGTCAAGTGACTGACAGTGATTGACTCATCAAAGCGAGTGCCTGTGATAGCCAGTTATGTTTACGCAATGTGAGATGCATAACCAAGGAAAGGACTTTGCGGTTTACAACAAACCAACAGACAACAAATTAAAGCGGTCGGATAATGGAAGTTTTCATTTTGTACAGCTGTGGTGAGGCTTACGATAGATCACTCGACTGCTTCACAGATCAACGGCTGTTATACAGCTCGACTTGGTGAGCATCGCATTGGGTTTAATGACTCTCAATGAAAAAGACAAGCGTTTAATCATACTGTTCATGTCATGGAAATGGAGCATGCACCCCAGCTAAAAACAATGGTAAGGACGCTACAAGAAATTGCCTCGCCAGATTATGGGTGTCTCGACGACTCCGAATAAATCCGACGGTAGTTTGGTCCGGAAACACGTTATCATTTTTGGGCGTATCGCTTGTGCACCGTCACATTCACCAAAACAAGTATCCAGTTAGAAATCTAGGTTACCTATACCTGCCATCAGCAAGTACGGTCTTGTTCTTTGTGGGCATACTGTCCATGAACGAATGAAAGAGATTTACGAGAACTAATCAAATTTGATTGCTTGCAACAGATGACAATCTATGTTGTCACGTCAAGTCATATCTTTATGAGACTTTCCGATAAAAACATGATATTGGCTGACATTCTTAACAAGTACGCATAGCTAGCACAACATATTCATTTTTGTGGGAGATATGTTTCGAAACACCCAGGTAGCAAATCTGGTGTTACCATGGTTGAGAACACTTGAGAATTACAGTGAAATGTCAGACATTTAAGTTTGCCTGTTGAAGTAAACTACTGAGTGAGACCCAAATGTGATTAGTAAAGGATTCGGCTGAATCGAAACTAACGGGCATTATCAATATGGCAAACCTTGGCAAGCCTTCCACCAAGCTACAAAGGCACGCCAGACGATCAGGTGTGCCACACTTTGACTCCTCACCCATTCACCAAAGCGCACCCAGTGGATCGCACCAAATGACCCAACAGATCACTAGTTCTGGGAGGTTGTATTTAGTCATTCTGGCTGAAATCCACTGTTGGGTATTGCAGTTCACAGATAGGAATTCTTTCCTTCAGACCACTCGTTGGATTCTGTGTGTGTCAAAAGGACCGGTGGTTCAAATGTGAAAGTTATGGGCCCTGCCTGTTGTCTTCGCCCAGCTTGTAGCACGCTTGTCACGTTTGGGCATGACTCATTGTTCTCTAGTGTTGATGCTACCGAAGCCTTCATTATTCAAGGAAAGTTCTGCTCTAAATTAATCTGAACTTAAAGTTCTCCTAAAACAATAATGAGCTAATATGAGTATTGGAGCACAACGAAGTGATGTTGTGAATTCTGAAACAAAATAGGGGGACCGTAACTCGCAGGTCTTCATCAAACATGTAACACGTAAAACGTTCCCGAAGGTGTTTGCTATTAAATTCAGTTTGATAAACCGTTGAGGAAGAACCTTCACTGGACTTCCATAGATTGTGAATGAGAGTACAATGTTCGGAAACCGATATCTACAGTAGATATATTACTTCTCTGCCACTAGGTATGTTGGGTCGGCTACTTTTGATGGACGTTTGTCGCTTGCAATTTACACAAGCCCATTGTTGGATTGTGAGCACGAAACACTAGGCCAAAGAGCAATCAGCTGTCAAAGTCGATGGTTTTGTGTAATCAACCCTAGTGAACATGAGTAAAGCTGTAAAGAAGCCAATACATGATTTGACCTTTTTTGGCCTGGATTGCGCCGGGGTCAATGACTGTGTTTGGGACAGGTTAGATTTTGCCTGTGAGGTTTTTGAGCATGCCACTTTGAGTGGACGTTAAAGACAATCTGTGAAATCGACCGTTTACATCCCTCATCCACGTTTCCTTTATGATCAGTAAGCTTAGCTCCGTGCGTAACCAAGACATACAGTTGCAGTATTAAGACGGTTTTTTGTAATTCAATGGTGCTTCTCTAATCGTCACATAATTTACCGTTAAACTCACAGTTCCCTTAAAGTATACGTTATTAAAACTGACTATAATTTACAGTGACAGCTGAATGAGCATATACATTAGAATTCATTTAAACATTGTTAACAAGCACTGGTAGCATACCATATGATCAGGAGATCGTCGATTCCACTTACTACACACATCATGAATACAGACCATCTAGGTGACCAGGTTCCGTCGTTCACCACACTGTTGTTAGATTAAGATATAAATGCGACTGGTAGCACTAAAACCTACGCTGATTAAACAGATGAATTCTACATATAATAAACTTTCTGGCTCTATCAATTTCACTGCCACAGAACGTGCAGCCCTAAACAGAAGATGCGCATAATGCTTTCAAGCGGTCTACCCCGCAGGCCACACACATGCACATGTTTGTTCGTGAGCCGAAGAAATGATAAGGAGCAGTTGATATAAATTATCTTAATCAGAACTGACACCGAATAAGGTGGGCACCCAGCACTAAATTCGTTCCACTTCCATATACCTCTCATTGCTTCTCCATATCCGTCGCATGAGTAGCATTTGGTGCGAACTGTTCACGCTTCGCTTCGGAAATTTGCGCAGAAATTGTGCACCTCAAATTCCAAATACAGTTGGTCAAAATGTTCAACACACTTCTCATGATTTCACCCTGAGTAGTGCTGTGTTTTGTTTTCGTACGACCTAAGCTCTGTGACCTAAACTTTTTCTGTCAGCCAGGGCAATAGTACTGAACAAAAAGTCGGTCCTGCACCGGGTTTGACTGGATTGTAGTGGACAGTTTATCGTATAAGTAGCCACTTTTACAATCGATGTAACCCTCTTAGATTACGTACCCAAGAAACTGTGGTAAACTCACCTCGACCGTTGTGCACACGCATAAACAAGACTCGAGTGGTGATATCGTGCGGTTCGCCTATTATCGATTAACTGATGCAGTCAGCAATTGCAAACACACATACATCATGTTCTCGAGCGCCTCAAGCACGCACAGGTAGCTCAACTCGGAAGACACGCACATATTTCTGACTACGATTGCGACCATAATACTTATAAAATTGTAGTAAACCGCCGGTGCTGACTGAGAGTGGGGTGTATCTAAGTAATTATGAGGGTCTCTGCGGAGTACAACAACAGATTACCACTTGCCTGATATACACTCCAAAATGCCTCGGTAGCCCAGATAGACTTATTTTAGGCTTATCTTGGTGGAAGATAGCTTGGTAAATTTTACTAGACAAAAAAACTCAACTAGTCACATACAATTTGGCCAACTCTCGCGCAACTGAACATTTACTGGACTTGAAAATTGTTTACGGATAAGACGCTTGGTTAGACGAGTTAAGTTGTTTGTGGTCAAGCGCAACTTCTGTGAACTTGATCGCTTACAGTAATGGAATAGTCAGTTGTGTTAGCAGCTTTCAAGAGGTTCATCGAGGAATTTTGCCAAATTTCATACAGACAAGAGTCTATTTGTCAAAAATTTACTTCCATCTGAAACCAAATCAAAATCAGAACTTGTGACCCAGAGCAAGCTTCAGTTTCACTGAGCTTCTGCTGGTGATTTTATAGACAAACTGCATTATTGATAAGGAGAATTACTACTGGTACCGACACCTTGGCACCACACACGTGGGTCACCACAGTTCTGCATGCAACTCGTTTGTTTTAATACGCGAAACACCCAGACAACCTGCGTTGTTGCGATGGTGTTTTTAACAAAATCCGGTAGCACGCTAGTACGCCTTACGGATCAGCCATTGCGTTGACATACCAGTTTGTTCGTGTTATCAAAACTAAATAATCGTAGCCTTCCGAGAAATGCTCATAGACTTCCTCTTCAGGTACTCATCCAACCTATTCCCTTAGAATTTCGTATCAAAGCGTATCTGTTGGAGAATACTCTCGGTCACAAGTTGACCACTCAGACCAGTTCAGAAAACCCACAGAAGCTCTTAACTATCTTATCTCCAATGCGTTTGGAAGAAGCAACCAGAATCCCATTCTGTGTTCCACCAAAATATACTAAGAATATCAACATTAATGCGAAATTTGAGCCTTCCCATGAGACCACCACCAGCACGCCATAAATCGGTCAGATTTAAAGTCAAACTAATACATGTTGAAGACCAATCCCCAACGGACATTAACCACCAGCAGAAGTTGTTACATAACAAACCAACTGCTAAGCTCAGACAATTGACGAGCACCACAGATATCTTTATGGTCGAGACAAATATAGATGTCAGTACTGTACCGATAGAAAAAAACGACTGAAGTTACGAAGTGTGCGAGCTTCCTTCTGACTATATCAATCTTAAACCAGATTCTGCTCCCTAAAACGAAGTAAGATTGCAATAACAGTCTCCGAAGAAAAATAGCTGTCGATTGAGTGCAATTTGATCAACGAAGCGATAAGCAAATCACTCAGGCCCATACAAAGCGCCACCAGTCTACTGGTTGCCAAGCGGCGTAGAAAAAGTGTACGATGCAGATTCATCCCCTTTAGTATCCGTTCGCTTCAACTTCAAACAATCATATGCTTAGGGGTTGTTGAGACCGGTCAGAGAATTTGGTACAATCCATGCAACAAGGAGGAGATTTTTGGACAAAACACATGGTCTCTGCGTTCACTAGTATGCCCCTACATGAACTGCGAATATCACCACCGAGTCAAACGAGAAGAGAATCCCATCTTAGGACCCTAAGTAGTGATATAAAATGAGTATTGTAACTAAAAGCAGCTATCGTTGGGTTTTACTTAACGATAGAAGAACATAGATAAAATAACATCACACGGAATTACCCAACGATTCCTTTTCTGATTCCTACGTCTGTTTCACTTCTGATGTGGAATTCACAGCCTTGGATTGCAAGTGTGACCCCGCGTCACCGCCGTGTTGATCATACCTTAGAAGCAGAATTGAAAAAGGAACGAAACCTTCAATCAGTTTCACCCGAACTTATGGGTTATATTTGAATCAGAGTGAAATAACTGCACCGTATTCCTTGATTCACACTTTCTCGTCGAATCACTGGAACATCTTCGTAATCATTTTACCTTGAAAAAACACGTGGACAAACAATTATCTCCAATTCAGTAGCTTCTCTCTCATTGGTTTTAAACTGAGTATTTTGTGAACGTAATTGCAAACGGTAAAAGAATTTTGCACTTCATATTCCCCAGAAAAACTGCTTCTGAACGATTCACAAGGTAACAGCCAGTCGGGCAATCATAAGAAGAATTATTCGCTATACCATGTTACACGTGAGACACAGTTCAATGTATCTGGGATGAAAATATGCTGAAACTGCTTCTCCGGAGTGATAAGATCATCAACATGGTCGTCAAAGCCTGTTTTCTATCACAGTGTACTTCATGTTTGAGCATGCCTGTCAATATTCGAAACAAAATTCGAATTCAACGTCCTAAGTGAAAATTTACTGCCAATAGAAGTCAAATAGAATACAATAAGATCACATGCCGATATTCCGTCGGCTACCTCAAAACTGTGAAAAACTATTACAACATCGAATGAACGAGCATATTTATAAGTGGGTCAAAGTTGTCGCGGATCAAAATGGCACGTCGGTTGCGCGATTAACAAGAAACTGACAGTCAACTTTGCACATGGCGCAGTTATCTCTAAATGCACTTCACTGGTTGAACCTTCTGAAGGTGGTTCGGGTCTCTTATGCGACTAACAGCAATTCGGTGTTGTGGTTCACAACGACTCTTCTAGATCGTCTGTTTTCCCTTTCAGAAATTAAGACCCTGTTGACTTCCTACCTGTTGCTTTCTTCAGCTTTGCTGGTGTAATATGTGATGAATGTTCTGGTTTAGCTCAAATTTGAATTTCTGTTCTCCCAAACTCCAACTACAACTTGCTTCATATTTCCAATATCTTATAAGCTTAGACTTCATCAACGGGCTCCATTTTTGATTCTCCGGAGACAAGTGTTTCACTTTCTTACTAGCGTAACATCTGGCGAACCAGCATTGACCAGCTGTACCACAAAGGTCTTTATTCACACACACATCTGGTCTTCTTTTTCGAGATTACACTGGATGCATGGGGTGTGAGTTGAACCGGAACTGATGCAGTGCACGCCACATGTGAGTAAAGTTTTACGCAGGCGTCTTTTGTCTGCCAACATTTTTACTTTTCAATCGAAAAATGCGTGATTTTACTGTTTACCTGATCGGTGAACAGTTTAACTGTGTTGCAAAGCACTGTTAACTGCTATGTGCGCTTTCAAATACATAGGCAGTGTAACGTGCAATCGACACTAGCAACTGCATGGATTGCGTTTGAATTGTGTAACAGTGTGTGCTGGTGTGTTGTTGGCGCCATTTTAGTTCTCGTCTGTGAAAGTCGTGTGTGCTTGGCTCACTGTGCCCTTTGCTCATGCTTGTTTGTGTTGTTCCCGTTTACAGAAGTTTTGCTGGGACCCCTAGTTTGGAAGAACGTTATTCTCGGTGTCTCCACCTTGCCCCGAATTTGATCCACAACTTTGACGGTTAGTGAGAGTAAAAACGACCAGCTCGCATGTTACGACGTATCTCACCGAACATGTTGTGTAAACTTTGTCAACATCTCCAACCAACGTCATAACAAAGCTGATTGTTCTGTACAAACACTCTTAGTGGACAATACAACGGTAACTAATTGCGGCATGATTCAGAAGACCTGGTCCCCCATAAGGTTTGAACATTCCCATATTTTAGTTGAATCCCAGCCAGCTAAGCATAGAAAAACGCAATAGATTTTTAGCTACGCATGGCTCCGTTAGATCCTGTCTTAGGCGGTTAATCAGTTCTACTCATATCTGTCCACCACCTTGTTAACCGGTGTATAATGTATTCCAGTATTTCCATTATGTCATTTTAATGTTATGGTTGTTTTCCTACGGTCGAAAATCAGTAGTTTTGTTTACACGACTGTTGAAAGTAAGTAAAACAATAGCGTCATACAAGAACTGTGGGCTGTCCAGTTTCCCACCGAGCCATACTATATCACGGAATCGAAGAAAACGCAATTGTAGTGAAATTTTGGTTAGAGAGAGCGCTTCTTAGGAAAACACTAACAAATGAAAATATGTCTGACTGTCGCCAGTACAGAGAGAATACTAGAGATAAGCCACGTCATTCTACAACAATTTGGGTTAGAGCCAACAGAAATTATGAGTGGCAGTTGCTTTGAAAATCATGTGCCTGCGCTCAGTCAGATCCATACACATTTTCACGTGTTCCCAGAAAATTCGCAGATTGCTACTAACCCAAAACCACTGATGTAGCACCATACAGGGTTTGGAGTGTAATCTCCTTATGAATGACAGCAACCACGTTTAACTGTCATAGTTACATGGAAGGAGTTTTAAGCAACTGGACGCGGGAATAATTACAAATCAGATAGAAAAATACATCAACATTTCACACGTTGAGCGAATGAGAGTTCTCCGACAGTTATACCGTAGGGTCAGTCATCTTAGTCAAATAAATATCGTGGTGGAACACCCAAGAATTTCACCGTCTCACTTCGATCAAACTAAAAATTGCCTAAGTTCTACCATCACAACACCAACGGAAAATCTTTAATTATTTCGAGTATCTGAATTAAACAATAAAAAGGTGACTCTAAATCGATTTGATATGCTGAAAATAATGATGAACAATAAATCATGAGAGCACACTCTGTGGTGCACAATTTTATCCAATAATCAAATTCCATTTATTCACAAAAAGAACGAACGAATGTGTGCGCAAAAAGCAGCCCACACCGATTTGCTATTCAAGTGAAACCAGTGCAATTGTTCCGGGGAAGCGGAAAACAAAGACAACAACATTCACACGCAAGCGTCTCATTCGGTTGTAAAACTTCAATTCAGGATTTACTGAGTCGTTCAGTGATTTTGTTTAATTGTTCACTTCTTGCTGTGTTTTGGTAAACTTCCTGTCTTTTCTGGGGGTTTTGTTTCTTTCTTCCGGTTATGCGAGTCATCCAGTCGCTGCGGCCTCAATCCTACGTTGTGCGGACCTCTTTCCGAAGCAAATAGGATTCCGTCCGCCCCCGTTACCACGGAGATTGAATTCTTCACATCCAAAACTTCAGAGACGTAGCACCATCAATCCTGAATTTTGTGTGTTCAACATCGTTTTGCTTGTCTTCCTTAAGATTGGTCTTATGAGTATTCAGCAGAACACTAATGGTTCGTTGCAGTTTAATGAGTCGTTAAACAAAAACAACTTTCATTTTACCTACTGCATGTAAAGCAGTACTCAGTTAATAGATTTTGTTCACCGCACGCCTATACGTTAGCAAATCAAAACATACTTTGATGATGATTGTGAAACCCACGCTCAAAGTACTAGATTCTTCAAGGAATTTGTCAGAANCGCTCAAAGTACTAGATTCTTCAAGGAATTTGTCAGAATAATTGTATTCGAAACACTGCGTAACCTTCAACCAATTTACTGTAAACGATACGTCGATGATATTCCAATTTTAGCTAAGGTCGCTCATTTCGACTTATTTATAACCTTCCCCACCATATTCATTCGGATGTATTGATTACTAGAAACGCGGGTGGCGCGTTGCGGTACTCAGTTCATTGCAACGCAACATGGGATGGTGAATATCTTTGGTTTTTCAGTGTTAGTCCTATTGCATCTGAAGTCGCGGTTTGGTTAAAACACCCTCATAGAACCGGGTGTATTTATACTTCCGACAAACTGTAGACAGGACAGAAGATGCGGAGCCAAACTTTGTTGACTACTGTTAATGTGAGCGCTGAACACATGCTCACATCCCAAAAGAAGGATTTTTTCATTACGCTGGTCATTTTAAGGTTACCATTGTGCCAGTGACATACTAAAGTCTGTTAGGGTTGGAACATACGCGACTGCGCGGTTGCACCTAATACAGATCACATGGTACCAGACCCTTGCAGTCGTGAAAGTAGCTTGCCAGAATATTCTGCCTTTCATATTGTGTACCAGGTGGCGTGAAGCTGCAATTACGTTTACATGGGCAGAATAAATCGACAACTATCACAGTTACTGATGAGTAGTCGGGGATTTGGTTTATTTTCAAGTTGACCATCACTCACATTTGATCGCAGCGTTCCCATTCATATAGACTTTCCAGCCAGCCTCGTTCAAAAAGAAGCACTAGACTCGAGTTTCGCTCTCATTAGAGCTCGTCAGTAGTGCATATCCTTGCCACGGCCGGGATTTGAACTGCGGTCATTCCAATCATGAGGCGATCGTGTTGACCACTGCACCATTGGCCTTACATTAGGCACGACCGAATTATCAAATGTGAACGCTGAAAATCTCTCGTTTGTGAGCAATGATTAGGTTGCCCGATCGCGGGGTTATCGATTGGAGTTAACAGGCAGTAACTGTGTCTCCTCTCGAGACGATCGGGCAACCTGATCATTGCTCACAAGCGAGAGTGGTTCAGCGTTCACAGTTGATAATTCGGCTGTGCCTAATGTGAGGTCAATGGCGCAGTGGTCAATACGATCGCCTCATGATTGGAATGTCCGGAGTTCAAATCCCGGCCCTGGCAAAGACATGTGAAAGTATCCATTTATTCTACAGACCTGCACTCCTCTAGAGCTGTATTTCTTTAGTACCCATTATCCGCTAATCCTGAGGTAGCAGGCTACAAACCTCGCTAATTTGCCTTCTCTGTTCGTCTGAATTACTCTTACTTTCTCCATCGTTAGGATGACTTGGTATTGAAACCATTCGGATTGTTACAGTTCAACCGGAGACAACCTTGATGACAGAAATAGTTCTTGATAGATATTTACGTGCAGACACGGTCACAGGTAGATAGTTGACACCCGAATCCGTCACGTGGTCACTGTCATACCAAGTCTTTTCATAGTGCAGGCCTGGTAAAGTAGGGTAACAGCAACCCAGCCTTCGTACTGCGCTAAAATACGTGGTGGGCGTAGAGAAGGACGTGACGCGGGATGGATATGACAGTGACAACAGTCTTTCTGAATTACCCAGTGTACGGGTGCTCCTAATAAGATCAGGTATTGACAGTCGGATCAGTTCCGAATAGCTCAAAATTTGGTGACAATGTTCTGGGTTCAAGACGGAGAGGGCCGTCTTATTCGTAAGTGGAGCTCATGCCTTTGATAACACAGTCATACAGTTATAACAGTACTTTGATATTACTTTACTAGTGTCCGCACCAAAGTGTCGTTACTTTTGACCAGCCAGTTATTTGTACATTACAAACAAGTAGGCAGATCTCAGCAACCTCCGCGGTACGTAAGTCAGTGGAAAACCTGCAAACAACACTAGTTTGATAAAATCTCATGGCACTATATTCGTGTAGTGCTCGGACGCTCTTGCTTAAATTTTTGTTGGATGGTTCATCAAGAAGAGACAGCCTGAACTAAATAGTTCATTTTATCCCCCATCGAAGGTGCAAATGTATACAGTGTCTATGTGGGACTGTTTTGATCAGAATACCACAGTGTATAAAACAAATAATTAATACGTGGGGAAACAGAAGCGTTGTATAATGTCAAAGGCCTGTTGTCTATTCTAAAGACATGCTAACAAGTTTGGAGTCCCATCCCAACAAACACTTCACCGTTCAAAATGGAGACACGTTAGGTTCGGTTACGACATGATTAGTCAAATGGTGATCATTCAGGTTGTCCAACTATTCCTCGGCTGTCCGATGCCTACTCAGTCACTTGCCACCAGTTACGGTCCTAAAGAACGTGGGAAACTTACTTTTTCTCCAACGTACCTTTGTCGGAGAGAACCGGCACCAATTATCAGACAAGTAGATTATCACTGAAACCCAGTATTTTAGTCTGGACGGTAAGAACGGGAAACATGTTAGAAAAATAGGAAGTAGAATAACGGTTTCCGTATAAAACCCAAAAAATTCCACCTGTGCATTATAACAGTAATAACCCTGTTGACAGCTAATTGCAGGTGTTCGATATACGAAAATTCTCGTGCCCAACACAATTATCTAAAGACGTGGTGCAAACCAGCTGCATACAACAACTTACCCTGTTTAGGGTGTGTCATTGGTTTTTCATACCTAGCGCTTACAACCAAGAAAAGCCTTGTTAAGTTATTGAATCAGTTCCTAGTCTGCCACCTTAAATAGTATAGCATGAACTCGTTGAATGCGACAGCAAACGCTAGTATCGAAGCTCAAATATAGATGAGTATATCAAGTTCGAAAGATATGTGAATACGAACACTTGAAAGAAGGGACAATCGGTAAGGAACGTTGGTTAAAATTGATAAAATTCCAAAACGGCCCAACAGGTAGTCCTCTTCGACGAGTTCAGTGAGAAAGTAATTCAGAAGACGCCGCACATAAGAGATCGACCCCACTTTGTTCATAAGACATTACGCATGACTTAGTTCGGGAACATCCAGTAATCACAGTTGAGTTATACATCTTACATTTGTGCGAAAAAATCATTTCAACCGAGTTGTCATTTAGGTTTAACCATGTACTATATTACTACTATCAAGACGATCTGGCAGGGCCTCAAGGTCAACTTCATATCACGGGAGGCAAAATGTGAGATTTAATTTAATGAATATTCGTGATTTTATCAGCCACAACAGCATGCCATGGGTAACTTTTGTTTCCTCGATTACACCATAAACGGCTTCCTGATAGTGCTCCTGACTCTGACCACCGAACACAATAATCGTAACTATCACATGGATCACTATGACGTAGGCACTCGTACACGCAATATTGTGTGATGATCTCGACGTGAAGGCATTCTAAACATGTGACCAGCAGCCTAGGTTAAACTGTGTTGATTTAATGATCAGGTTCAAAGCACAGAGACAACTTGCCACCCTGGGAAGAAATTTTCCAAACTATTCGCGAGAATTTCTGTCAGAGATAAGTGACTTTTGTCAAGTTACCAGACGAATGCGATCAGACTTTGAACAACACTGTGTATGTTACACCAAAGACAACATGAATACATTGAAACAGTAATTAAGCTTAAGTTTATGTTTATGCAACAGGTAACACCATAAGAACCGGTATTACTTCGAAAAACAAATATCATTTTTTAATTTTATGTGATTACTTTTCGAGGTCTCCAAAAGTGTTTTCTGCCGAATGGCTCGTCCGCGAATAGTGAGGCCAACAGTGACTATAAAGTTGCGAAAGGTTATCACGATTTGTCTTCCGGAGAGTCACTAATAGACAGTTGTACACCTCATGTGTAGCTGAACGGCCGAGTCATCACCTCATTCATTTGATGGATATCCTTCCTGTGATTAACGTCTGGTCAACTGATCATTACCTAGGTTCACAGTTGGCACTGTTTTGATATGAATTTTGTGTAAACCACGTGACTAACTTCACTGAATGAATGACCCTATTTAACGGTGTCAAGTTAATCATTCTTCTTGATACAGTGGCTGTATATACAGATCGATTTTGACAAATGAGAATGAATCAACTAACCACAACTTTACGTTATTGCTGAAATGTTTTCCAAGACTAAATGAGCCACCAATTAATGAAGGCTACATAAGAACACTCTAGCAGACTACGCAGTTTAAGTTGACCAGTATTGTTGACTCAAGTAATTGTCTACGAACAACTTCCCTGTGAAGATTTTTCACAATATATATATATGGGAAGATGAATTGTATTGTGCAACGAATATCCAAATAGAAATACCTGAGAAAAGTATACTACTATATTACCCTACTCACGTTGTCTTTGGTGTAACATACACAGTGTTGTTCAAAGTCTGATCGCATTCGTCTGGTAACTTGACAAAAGTCACTTATCTCTGACAGAAATTCTCGCGAATAGTTTGGAAAATTTCTTCCCAGGGTGGCAAGTTGTCTCTGTGCTTTGAACCTGATCATTAAATCAACACAGTTTAACCTAGGCTGCTGGTCACATGTTTAGAATGCCTTCACGTCGAGATCATCACACAATATTGCGTGTACGAGTGCCTACGTCATAGTGATCCATGTGATAGTTACAATTATTGTGTTCGGTGGTCAGAGTCAGGAGCACTATCAGGAAGCCGTTTATGGTGTAATCGAGGAAACCAAGTGACCCATGGTATGCTGTTGTGGCTGATAGAAACTTGAACATAAATCTCTACAGTTTTTTTCAAACTGTGAGCGCTCGGATTTTTTATGCGACTTCCATTCATAAACGTTTGAAATCTTGACTTTAATGAGCAATTCATGCGTGTCACATCTGATAATCATAGTTTTAATAACTTAGCTAGTAACATCACGTCGTGCATATGGGGAGTGGCTCAGGTATCTATTCTGAAATATTACACAACTACGCAGTTCTCAAACAGTGGTTCAATGCCCGGTACGGTTGTTAAAATATTTTATAGGACGGGACTTTCAGGAAACAAAATTCACATTCTGTCTGCATGGAAAAGACTTCTACTCAACTTCCGGCTTGTCTACCGGGTAAATACAGCTCAGCAACTAATGTTAAATGGTCAATGTCTCAGTTTATATAGATTTTTTGTTACATTAGTTGTGTGATTCGGGTGAACTGTCCTTGTGTTCCTCAATTTTCATTAAAACATGCATGTGGAGGATGGTAGTGTACTTCTTTCGTGTGTGTAGTCATCAGTTCCATGTTCGAATGTACTGACTGCTTTCTTTAAAAACAAACAGTAGACTTTTGCATTTTTTCCTAGTTATGGCATATGTGCACCCCATGATCGGGAAGAGAACTGCGACTCAGTTTCAAATGACGAAACCCTTGTCCACTAAGACACTGACCGATCAGTAGGCACGATAGAATTTTTGTCAAAAAACATGTAGCCACATTTGTTTTCTCCATTTACCCGAATTAACCAACTTACATCAGTTTATATGAACCATATTTGTAATTACTCACAATTACAGAAATCAGCGATCAGGCAAATTAAGACGGATGGGTGGGTAATTGACAATTTTCGAACCATTCCCAATTGAATAATTAGCTCACTTTGAAGCAATTTTCCAAGAACAATCAATTTTTAATGCCTCCGAACCGTAGAAGGAAAAGATGAGAGAGAGAATGTACTTTGCGTTTTGTAGATCACAGTTATTAATTGCATCCCTTGATGGAACACAAAACTAACCAAACAAAATCTACTTCACAGTCTTATGGTCTACTGAAAACGCGTAAATTCGAGGTAGGATGGTAGTTAGCCATCGCCTGAAGTATGTCTCACACTATTGAGTCACTTAAGAATTGTGGAGTTCTGCTGAAGTGGTTGCTCGGCAGAATGAACTCAACCTAACTTCACATGAATATCTGGTCAGTTTAGTTGTTGTTTCAGTTTTTCTTCAGATTCTAATACGAGGATTTCGGAATGTGATTTGTAGACGCGTTGAAACAAATGTCAGCTTGGCTGAAAGAACTGGCCACTGATTGATGACACTGTTGCAGCCACAATGTTTTGCATACTGGTCACCTTATTTAAATGTGATAGGGCTCTCTAACATCGAACAGTCAATATTACAATGAGCCCGATCGCTTCCTTCACTAGTGTTCACTGATTTATGCAAGCTTTGAAGGAAAGAAGCTGGCAAGCTTTTTTGATCCACCAAAAATTGGTTAAGATACTCCTATGGTGTACTTCTGATGATATACGCAAAAACAGTCAATAGGCTTGTAGAGCACATATACGTATTCAATCTGTAAATTAACCGTACTAACAAAAGACATTCGAGTGAATATAAAGAAATAAACAAGAATGCTGATTGTAAGCTAAAGGTGAATGTGTACCAAAGAGCACTTTTTCCAATCGGTGCACTCCATTGAACTCGGAACACTACACATGCACCAAGAAAGTGATCGCATTCAATCTGTTTTACAGGTTCTCGCTACTTACCGGTTTGGAAGACAAACTATCAAAATAACGAAACCCCAAGTTACCAGTGAAAGCTAACGACTGCTGTGACAACAGGTTACGTCTAACTTAATGATGGCCCGTGCCAAAAGCAGTGGGCTCAGGAATCATCCACTGACTACCGTCTTCCTACACAGACGAAGTATTTCGGATGACATTAGAAGGATAATCTAGCGATACAACATTAGGTTGATTTGTTGGGCTACTAGTAAGGTACAGAGTGAGTTGTTCCGCTTGAAATACAAGCGATCTGTTTACTGAGATGAGTTTGTCTGTACTTAAGCAGTTGAAAATATTGTCTAAACTCTTACGTTAGCCAGACAGCCGGTCAGCTGGAAGTATGCACTAAACAGGTAGTGTGTAACCAGATGCCTTTCAACGACGCTAGACAAACTTGTAAGTTGATATATGACTCAACCACTAGTGCACACGCCGTCGTGGATCATCCGGCTCTATTAAAAAGCCGTTTCCGTTATCAAAAGAAACGACTACTGGCACATTTTCTCTCGATCGCATATACGCCACAGACGGCGGGCCTATCGGATGAGTTGAAACTGCTGGTGATATGGCATGTACTACCGAATGAATCAAATTATGCCAGATATGTCTGTCTTATTCCATTCACCCATCCTACCCGAAATAGATTACACGTACGCTTTAAGAGCTCCAGGGCTATTCACAACTGAACTTTGCGTTTTTAATTCAGTTGACCTATCAACCCATCTGGACTTTTGAACAAACCAACTCGTGCCATTTAAAAACTGTTCAAGATGAAATCTGTATGCTGTAGTTTGCCTGACTTAGATCGCCTGCAGAATAACTGGAATTTTGAAAATGTAATTTCCTTCAGTTTTCACTTTCGTGACTCATCAAAGGGATTAATAAATAACATGTATGTCCAGTTTGATTCATACCTTTACATATAAGCGTGCTGACATCCGTGACCATCGATACCGATTCTGACTGGTTGCCAAAGGGTGTCATATCACATAGAGGCATGAGATAAATATATACCGAAACCAGCTATTGTATGTACCTCTCTATATACTTTAACACTAGAGTTGGACCTTCTTAAACCTTCAGCTGTTTTCAACTCAGATTTGCGTGAGGGCTGAAAGAATTCGCAGTTTTACTATATTACTTATCGACACACATGAGTAGCCCTACAAGCATTTCCATCTATCTAACTACAGCTATCCGATTAGTGTACTATTAAGTGTATTGGTTTTCTCAACCATCAATCAATATCCTTGATGAATGAGTTCACAGCAAAAAGTCAGAGTGGTCGAGAAACACTTCTAGATCAGGGAACGAACATCCATGGGGATCACAGCTAAGGGCACACTTGACTGGGATGATGCACTCATCTCAACGGTAACCAACTCTATAGAGAATCCTTACCACGTTTACCACGAATATTAGCAGATATTCATGAGTATACTTTAGATCCACTTAACACGTGAACAAAGCATTACTCAACTCCATTAGAACCAACAACAAATTTCAGCTTGAAAAGGTAAAAATTTTAAACAGTTCGCTCAACAGACTCCCAAAGGCGACTGCAAGTTCATCATAGGACGACCACTATCGAAG
>QNGE01004126.1:0-19666 GCA_008508345.1 Paragonimus westermani
TTGGGATCATTGGTTTATTGCTACTCGTTGCTCAACGTCTTCATGGAAGATCGTACACCTTGCTGAGCTCGTGGAAGGGATGCTGGAGTTGGTAGTTACGTCCGTGGTTTTAGTGAATGTGACCACCAATGCAAACAAAAATGCACTTAAGTGCAGAAGGTAATGTCGCAACTGGTAGCGAATGTAGCTGCGTAGAGAGAAACCTCACGGAGGGCTGATAAACATGGAGGCCGCTTCAGCTGTGATAAAATAGACACTGGTAGTGAGCCCAACCCAACGGTTTAGGGGGTCTAAAAGCGCTTCATAGCTGTTCTTTCTGTTCAATGGATCAAACAGTAATGGAAGTTATTGCAAAATGAGCTGTACATGGCATGCGTTGAGGTGAATGGGAAAATGAACCAATGCTCGGTTGATATGGACCGCTATTTCGTTAACTGTTCGTAGAGAGTAGCAGAATGTAGAACTGACTTCTCTGATGATTGGGACAGTTGAGGGTTATAACTCGCTATTTTATGGCGTGAAAGAATGTGAAGTGGATACTAGCGATCTCATCGTGAAGTATCATTTTATTGTCTTCAGAAACCAGGCAGACGATCTTCGGAGTGAACATTTTTCGGTGCAGCAGAAGCAATGATTGACCTGAAGTACAGCAACTGTCGATGAGGCACAGTCTCTCTTGATACTCACGAGGTAGCAACAAGATAGCGTCAACCAAGCACGGCTACGACTCCTGTTTGCATAGCCTCATTGCTGCAGTCCACGGTGAAAAAACACTGAGTTATTCATGAATGACTGATCAGTACGGCCATTGAAACTGGGCTGCACACCAGATATTTACACCCAGGCAATTCCCACTACGCGAACCTCAGAGAATGCCGAGGTAGAGTTGGATGAAAAATTCACACGTTTCTTTACCGGAAATATGACATCTATTCAGTATGATGTTACCCATATATGCAAACGAGGCCTTTTTCAGCACTGTTTCGCTAAAACGGTTTACAAAGGTACACGACAAATGACATTTGTTGTGTACCCGTGTGATACTCAAAATTAGGGACTTCGAATTGCCGCCTGTGCTCCACAGTCGTAATAAGACTCGAGCCGTGGTCTGGTTGGTCACGCCTTCATCGACCAACGGTGCATTCGCCCACGCAATTAAGAATTACGCAAACGCCTGTAGATGTCGGAATACAGTTTATACTTTTCCTGAGTCACCTAATCTCTCCGCTGCTGTTACGGCCGAATAGGAATACAATAGCATTCTTCACTGGCCTTGATCGTCGGTTCCACATATTTTCCACTTCATTACTTGGTTTTCCCTACCGTATGAATCAATGTTCAGGTGGACCTGAACGAGTTTTCTTTCAAGTAAGTGTGGGTAGAAGTCCATGATATCCATGCCGGAAGCCTTCTCCATGAACTACATGACTTTTGTTTACAGGGCCGTTGTAAGCGCTAGGTCCAGTCAGAGCGGTATCTTTGCGCAATATGTGCTGAATGGAAATGAAGAGTGAAAGCTTATCATTGAGGGATTTCTGATATGGAGTAAACGTCTAGAGATGTGGAACAACGAGAAAATCCGTTTTCCGTTCTCGAATCCCTCTGTACACAAGCGTTTAATGTCCACTGAGAGACTAGGAGAGCATACTCCTGATAGAAAGATGCCTGGAGTGATACCTGTTCACGTCAAAAACAAGGAACAGAATCGAGCCAACAACCAGTGAAAGCCCTAAAAACTGTCACGGTTAATAGTCTCCGACAGGCACAAATATTTCTAACAGCGTCAGTCACAAGACAGGAACGAACGGCAATCAATCAACGGCATCAAAGGAAGGGGCTTGATGCTAGTGATCCCATTTTCTCTGAGCGTACTAACAATAACGACGGAGTCCACTCTGTTGAAGAACGTGATCCGTTCCTTTCTGTCACCGAGAAACAATGTATTCAGTGAACGTGCGTTTTTGTTATTCATATACCTATGTTTTGCGCATCGTTTATCAGCAAGCACTTCACGATCTAATTACATGTGCACTCGGAACCAAAGTTGTGCTCGACAAATATCGTGGACTTTGAGAGGGCTACCATGAATTCATTCGACCCCATTTTTTCAATGTGAACGTCACGGGGCACTACTTCCGCTTTACGCACGAAGTGCCTTCACAGCTGACGTCAATGTCGCTCAGCTCCTGCCTCCGTTGCACCTCAACATATTGAGACAAGCTTTGAATGTTTGTGATAAGCTATCGAAGCACTGTAAGATCAGGAGTCCGCGTTTACATACTTCAAGGATACATTGATTGATCAACCTATACCACAAAGTAATACCACTTACATTTTCAGTCATGTGTTAGACCACACGCGACCTGCCGTCGTTCCCTCCGTGATCAGTTATGCATTTCAAGAACACTCAGAACTAATAATTCGGTGAAAGGCTGGCATAATGTTACAAATTCTGCGTCAGTGTGTCGAGGTTCCAGTATGGGGAAATCCATCGCGATACGGAAGAACAAACAATTTCTTACGTCGTCGGAGCTAATGCATATCACTGCTCATTGGAAGTATCCACATCCCGACGGACGTGTTCGCACCCTGCTTATGATGTTTCATTCAGCTACACCAGCTGATTACCTACTCGCTGTTGCACACACTTATAATTTCGATGGACCAGTGAATTGGTAACGGAAGAAGCAGCGTAGAACCACAGAACCAAGCGCTTTAACGCTGAAACAAAAAACAGGTGCAGTATTTGAACTAGGATAGGAAATGATAGCCAGGACGAACCCTAAAACTGGAAACAGAGCTGACAGAGATTACATGATCGGGAAGAGCAGTCCATGTGTTACAGACGTGTGGTGAGAGATGGCTATGGTTACACCGCAATTGGCTGTGTTGTATCTCAATTTAAAGAGAGTGTCTCCTCAGATCATTCGTTCTGGTCATATTAAACAAAGATTTGCACGGACAGCGAGAAGTTCTGAGGACTAAACAAGGAAGGATCAGGTCACCTTTAATGAATAAATATTCGGTTTCGTAGGACGTGCCTTATCCTGGAACATGTACGACCATGGTGGCACGCCGTTAAACATTTTCGAAGACAAATTTATTATTTTGAGGAAAGAAAGGTCAAATGGGAGATCCATATTCGAGGTGCGGCCGAATGAAGCTACTATACGAAAGCCTGAAACGGGATGGAGCAAACTGCTAGGAAAACCGCCAGGAAAGCGCCACAGAGTTGCCACCTTTTCCGAAATTTACACCCACATTGAGGGAGCTCGACAGAGGTCAGAAGACTTGGTAATTGACGCCACAGTAGTGGACGCACGGCTCATAGCCCGAGTAGAGATTAACTGCACGTGTCATTGAGTTAATGACTCGTACAGGCAACCAAAATTTAGGAAAAGTCAAGGTAAATCACGACCAATTAGAGAGTGGTCAAATAAGCAATTTGTTCGGCGCTGTATTTGCAACATCCCTCTTCCTTTTAGCAAAACCTGATCAATCTCAAGTTGCCGTCAATTTATTGGTTTCGGCATGCGTTGCGACCTCAGAAGCTCCGTTGGTGTGTCTGATTGCTGCTTGTGTTAAAACAGACTGATCTGGATTTGTCTGCTTATCGGCATTTTCTGCCAACCTGTTCAGCTCAAGCGCCTCCGTGACGTGATGTCGGATATGGTCTGAATGTCGACGTACAATGCGGCTGTCAGCCATTGAGTTAATAACTGTAGCTGGCCGCCATGAGATAACCGGATATAGACAGGATCCGATTCCTTCACTTGTATTCCCCTCACGCTATATGATCGGGTACACATCTCCTACTGTGTTTCGACATGACTGCGACGGTTGAAAAAAAACCAAATGCAATCTTGTTCGTAAGTTTCTATCAAACATCAGTTCTGCAGGGGATTCCCTTGTCGATTCAGTTCGAGTTTCTCTGTACGTGAATAAAAACGATCTAGTTTGGTTTGTGTCGTTCCAAAGCACTGCTTGAAGAGGTCTTGTATAACAGACTGAAGTGCACACTCAACCAGACCATTTGACGTCGGGTGGTGTGATGCAAACTTTACGTGCTGCATGTCAGGGTTACGCAGAAACTCTTTACCAACGAAAGGAGCCCCGTTGTCAATACAAACTCTCTCGGGCATTCCGAATTTCGCAAACGAAGATCGCATTCCGGTTATCGTGGACTGAGTCAGCATGTGCCAAGGGACAGACATCAATCCATTTAGAATGGGCATCAATTACAAGCGAATGCATTAGACCATTCATCGGGTCGAAGTGACCCACATGTATTCGTAGCCATAATCTCTGTGGTCAACACCAAGGATGTATTGGTATTTCTGGCATACCTCACAAATTACTTCAAAAAGTGTCTAATATATAAATCAGTATTCGGCCACCAGCAGTAATCCTTTGTCAGGGCCTTCATTCTTGTTACTCTAGGATGGACATCATGCAATTCTCCAAGCAATCATGGCCGTACCTCGTGTGAGGGAATTATTCGAGAGCCCCAGAGAATACAGCCATCGTATAAACGTAATTCATCCTTTCGAACCATGATTGGTTTCAACTCAGGAATAACTTCCACTGGCCATTCGATTGCCAGGAAATGTTTCACTTTCGACAACAACGGGTCGTGATCCGTTAACCGCTTTATCTACTCACTCCGAATCGGTGTTGTGTTCAAGGGTTACATGAGGTTGGCCGACTCGAGTGGTTCACTCACTGTCGTCGGGCTGGTTAGAGGAAGGTGACTCAAAGCGCCAGCCGTAGTGTTTCTGACTCCGGTAACGTAGCGGTAGGCGCTTAGAAGTGACGCTCACCTCTGCATTCTGGAAGATGACATGCTGAATTCCTTTCTCTTCTCCCAGTAGTGCCAACAACGGCGCGTGATCCGTACTGATGAAATCGTTTGGCCCAGAAATTGCAGTCAAGGCCTTCTTTCTAGTTGAAAATAGTTCTTCTCAGATGGTTGTAAAGTTCGTGAGGCAAAGACGATTCGCCTGAGAGAACAGTCTTCCATTCGGTGGCAAAGTACTGCTCCAACCCCCTAAAGGGGAAGCTTCGCATTGCGATATTGCGGTTTGCGTGAATCGTAATGGACGAGAAATGAAGAAGCGCTCAACCTCCTTGCATTACCAAACGCCTGAAGCTGCATCAAGTTTCAAGCCAGGAGTGAATTTCTTTGTAACAAGGTATTGAAGGGTAGGTGAAAGTATCGTGGAATCAAATGGCAGCAAACGGCGGTAGTGTGACAACATTCCTGAAAATGAACGGAGCTCAGCTTCGTTTCTAGGTTCAAATGCATTGAGAATGGGTTGCAATTCATCACTCAACATGTGTAGACCATTTTTGTGAAGTTGGTATTCGAGATAACGAAGAGAGTCGGAGAAGAACTCACATTTCAACCTTTCCAGCTTCAATTCTACTTGCTGAAGACGGTCAAGCACAACGGCCAATGTATGGAAATGTTCGGATGCAGTGGGCC
Source organism: Paragonimus westermani (assembly GCA_008508345.1). NCBI lineage: Eukaryota > Metazoa > Platyhelminthes > Trematoda > Plagiorchiida > Troglotrematidae > Paragonimus > Paragonimus westermani. The sequence continues at coordinate 5,486 of QNGE01004126.1, forward strand.
CAGTGATAAGTATACATGAGTAAATGGAACATTTTTCACCAAGTTGTTTATAATCTTTTGAAGAAGTGCTGGGGCCGAATTACTATTAGAGGGTAACCGTGTGCAGTAATCGTAGTGCAAACATGACGGAATTCATCAATTTCCATTTGGAGTAGGCACCAATAAGGTCAATTTTCGTAAATCTTTCACCACCGGCGACTGCAGCGTACAGATCCCTTATTCGGGACAAGCGTTATCGTCCAGTATAGAAATACGGTTCACGGTTAATTTGTAATCATTACAGATTCGCACGGATCTGTCTAGCTTGACAACAGGAACGATTGGGGTCATCCATTCAATATGCTGCACAGGGTTAAATGGTACCTCCTTTTTGTAGCCCAGTCAGCTCCTCTTCGACTTCTGAGCTCAACGAATAAGGCAAGGTCCGTCCTATAAAGAAATGAGGCCGGAAATTGTCAATCATTTTTATATTGGCCTGGAGTCCATTTAGTTTGCCGGATTTATGCAGGTTCATCTTGGACAGAATATTCTCAAGTTTCGGCTATCTTACAATGTTTTTAACGGTGTCTAACGTGCCTGGCAGACACTTACATTTCACAGAAGACACGTCTGAGTTGTGGGCCCTGAGGTGATTTATTCGATCCCTTTGTGTGTCTGTCTGCATCTGGCCATGTTGAGCTATGTTGGATCAAACTCTTCCCAGTTAAGTCTACTGTACACCAGCCGCGCATAACCTGATCTGAACGAACATGTTGTGCTGAAACCAGATTATATTGTTGGAACGCACTGATTTACATTCATCGATGCAGTTTACAGCCTTTTAGAAGCCATTTATACATTGTGTGCGAAAAAGATATTCGGTTCTCGTCAAAGATATCGCGTCCAGTTAACGTGTATCTGCGAATAACGACTACATGAGTCGCGCATCGAAATATCTACTGTCTACTGTTCCACTACACACGAATCAAAACCTTACTTCGATGAGAGAGTGATCCGCAGTATTTCTTTCAGGTTCTGTATTTAACTAAGAGCTGACAGAATCCGCTAACTATACGAACTTGTCAACTATCGCTAAAGATGTGCTCTCCTAATGACAGATCGAAATTATCTTCACGCAAACAAAAACAAAGGGGCGTTAGTATATAAGCCATAAGTTCACAAAATATGCCCGAAATATTTTCCGCGGCTTTGCCCACACCAAAACATTCTCTACGGGCATAACAGTGCACGTTGCAAATTGCATTGTATTCTCAGATTATAGTCACACTGAGTTCCTTCAGTGTGTGTGGGCGTTCCTGTAACTAATGTGTTTCATTACTCCCAGACCATAACTACCAGAACAGTCACCTGTCGATGTGCGCGATCGACCGCTTCTCTACAGGTCATGAACACCGTCCGCATTGAAAACAAAACCTTCACTGGCCTTCGAACTGATTTGCAAGCAACCAATCTAGTTGCCTTAAATGCTTCGCACTAAAATTCCCAGTGGTTTCGTCCACACTTTCACCAAGGGCAACACAAAAGCGTAAGAAAGTTCAATAAGCTGTTCGGTCGTCAGATTACTAGCGTGTCATTTACTCAATTACGTTCCAGCACAATAAATTCGTCTAGGTCACGCTGTGCGCGGCTGTTTTCAGGATAAATGAACTGGGAACAATGATCCAACATAACTCCACATAGCCAGTCAGACACGGTTGGCGGCATCTGTTTCAGATAAGCTTATCATAGAGTCTGAAGCCAAAGGGCGCCTGCGCTCAACTCCCACTAGAAATGACTTGCGTTGTACCACTTTTATTTCGACATGTATCATGTATCTAAAGTAAACCTGAAGAAATAAGACAAGATGTGTGAGTGAGGTCTCTGTGTCCAGCTGATCAATGCGAGTTAGTCAACTGATTGGCTTGCACGAAACTGAAACCCTGATCTCTTGTGAAGCCAGTGGCGAGACCTAAACTGGGCAGAAGAATATTGGAAATGTAATGCAAGGAGTGGTTCAATATACGAGTAAATGCTAGTGTGCTCTGAAAAGGATATGGAGGAAAAAGAATTCAAGGTTGAACTGAAAAAAACAGACGAAACATTCGCCGTACAGTTCACCAACAAAGCTTAAAAAGAGGAAGGGTAGGAGGCCACAGACAGGTTTCTGAAAAGAGGGGTATGGGTTGCCAAGCAACGGTGGTCATTGGTCAATACGAACAAGGAAAAAAGATAAACATGACTGATATAACCTACTTGAGCACAAAGTACACGTTGCCTCTTGACCCACAATGTACTATGAGTATATTGATGACCTCCTAATCCGAGGCGGGCGGCGTATTTGCGGCCGCACACATCACAATGCTACAGTCATGTCACCACGATGGCTTCCTTGCATACCGCGCGTTTCACTTCACGGCCGCGTAACGATTTGGAGTCTAGTGCTTCTCACGTCCAAAATGAAACAGGCCTCTAATTTTGCGAATATCTGACGCGGCTGACGGGGAACTTCTAAGTAGTTGTAAATGTAACACATGAGGCGGAGAGGTTGAGTCGTTGCAATTAGTTTTTGATTTTCCGTCTTGAAAGTTATCGGTCAGTCAGTTCTTCGGCATTATTTTCAAATTTGCTAAGAAATGAGCAAAGGCAGATCATCATAACATTCCTTCGTTGCTGTCTGTCAGCATCATATCTGACGTACATCACTGTACTAATCACAAACTTTTGGTAACCAAGGTGTTCTCACAATTAAATTGAAAGATTACACCTCACTGAGTAGCTTCTAAGAACACTCAATTTGCAGCGTATGGATAAGTCACAACCTGCGACAGAGAGAGTAGAGATTCGAAAAGCGTTTCGAAGCTTAAAAAACTCAGAGGTTTATCTAATGAAAGTTTGCAGGATTGGCCGCGCTACGTGTCATTTAAACTTCTTACAACAATGAAACGCTCAGTAATGATTACTGTTCAACCCATAGTGACCACAATAACTAATATTACTTTTTGCTGATGTGTGCTTCTCATCCGTTCAATTCTACTGAAATTCATCGCTGGACGAATTCAATTCCAGTCTATTCTCAGTAGGGAGTTTATCGGAGATTGTGACTGCTACCTACCGAAAGATCAACGAGAATGAAACCAACCTTGTTGCAAACGGTCAGTCATGTTGAGATTTCACCTCCTGCGGAAATCAGCATCAATATCCATAACATGTCCAAAGTCTCACCAAGTTGCTCAGCCCGTCGGCTGTCATTGTGGTGGATTACCGAACCGGAGGTGCGGGTGTTCCAACTCTCAGCGAAACACCTCAGCGAAGCAGGGAGATACGTCCAAAAACCCACAGCAGGCGGACCAGGGACAAAATGGACAACCGGATGAGCCGTCGCTCAACGAAATTGGACCAACCGACCGAGAATGGCAGACGAAAAAACCGCGGGAGAAAGCGTCGGCCACATACACACACCGAACCGGAGTGTACACGACGTATGAGTGGAAACCAGGGTTGTGTTGTGGACCGAACTTCCGGCTCACAAACGTGACTGCGCGCGTGGCATGGCAACCAGAGTTGGATCATGAAGATTGTGTTTTGATGAACGCCTTTTCGGCACAATATGACTTTCCTCTAATCACCTCACACTAGATCGAACCAGGAACCAACGCTGAATTTGGCCACTTTCTTGCTAATGAATTACTGAAATTAATCTGCACAAACTCCAGCATACATTAATCGCGGGGTTACAGTAACTGTGACATCAAGTGGCATTTAAGATTTCATTCAGGAGCCTAAGGGGGATGTGTCCTGCGGTTTGCTGAGGCGCTATCAATTAAGCACAACTGTCTATGCGTGTTTACAAACAATTCATGTTGATCCTACGGATGAACAAGTGAGCGATTGAGCGGACCAGACAAGTTGCCAAAAGCCGGTGTAAGGGGATACACCCGAGTGGACAACGAATATCCACAATCATTGATAAACAGATTGGGAATAACAACGTTACGAGCAAGTTGTAATACCCTACGTTTCAACCACCTCGGGTGGCCTTCCTCAGGAGTGTTGTAATCGAAATCCTGTTTATCAATAACATGTTAAACACGACGCCCAAACTATTCTACTTCATTCGTACTAAATTTGGTGCGGATATCTTACATCCACAATTACTATTTGTCGGTGATTTGACTATGTAATCTACTGTGACCATTCTGCAAGTAAGAAAGTTTTTCCAGAGCAACCACCTGTACAAAGCTACGATGGAGTATGCCCCAATGTTTGCCGTTGTCAGGGCCATTTCTATCCGACGGTGCAACCTCGACCTGTGCACTCGTAAGAGGTTCGTGCATGCACTTAACCCATCCTGGCCCACAATCAAACTCACAGTCCAGAAAACGATTGCAAACAAGCTGTCCGCAATCCCCACTGCCTGATTTTCTTACTTATTCTGATTAGCGTTTTCATATTTTCATATCGTCTGGTGCCCAGTAAGGAAGATGAACACTTGCTTCACTAATGAACATTTAGAGATTGCACTTAAATTATATGGAGACCGGAATTGCGCAACAGAATATATGTCGGCAGATTAGGGAGTAAAATGAAGCACTTGGTGTCGAGATTCAAACAGCAGTCCAAAGTTCATAGAAAAGTACGAGGTAAACATCAAAAAAATCTAACGCTCCGCTTTACTCTCTGTCTAGGGTTGCAAATAAATGAGACTCAAAAAAATCAGGCAGTTGCCAATTATGGAAATATTGAGAGATGATCTGGAATGCCGGTTAAAACTTTACCCATCATTAGGCAGTTCGGGGGACCACTTACTGACGAAGAGCGCTTAGTTTCTCGTCAGTCGTGTGACTTTCGACAAGCGCGCATTGAAAGTAGGCGGAAGTCCCACCACTGGCGAGTGCGGAACTCGAGTCTATAGGATTTCTTTTTCGACTCCAAATGCTCACATTCTTGCAAGAGGAATCTGGAGACAGTAAGCTTCAGCTCGTTTCCACTACTCAGCATCCAGGGGTCTTCACCCATAAACGGAACAATTTTAATCTGTCCACAATTAATCAGGAATAGTATAGACGATTTACATGTGAGCCCGCCGCCTTGTGATTGGTAGTTCGTTTTGTTATCACCCGTCTATCATTTGCACGCCCTAATTTTTATTGATCAGCCAAATAAAATACCAATCGTGGGACCAGTTTAACTCGAAGTACAGAAATATATACAAAATCCCGCAAGAGGTTCTAACTAAATCCGTATATGTCGATCAAGGTAAACCGATGTACCACCACCATGGAGGTTCCCTTCCACGGCGCCACACTGAATCTGGCCGCTTCGTTACGTCTGTCTTTGACTCGTTTGCTTCAGCAACCGCGTCTGGTTCATTTGTCTCTCCTTCTGACTTTTGGTCATCATATTGACGTCTAATAAATGTCTCGGTTGCCAAACGAGTTCTATGAGCAACGAGGTAACTTCGGGGATGTACGGGCAAAAATCCAGCCAATCCAAGGAGTTCCGCGACTCGTGTACTGGGCTCAGCTCCACGTCCTAACCAATAAGCGATTCGTTCCAGGTTCAACGCGATCAGCTGCTCACCGTGATCTTTGTTAGGAAATGGGTCCCACGAGCCAACTTGTTCAATTCCTTGTGCTTTCGCTTCGGACAAGTTAGATCTGATCTGAAGACAACATATTACATAAAAACTAGGTTCAGGTGTGAAAGTAAGTACACGTATTACCTAACAGCGAACGAACAATTCAGAGGAATTTAAAAAGACCGAACTCAGCTTAGGACGAGAACATCTTTGACAGACCATTAGAAACGCAGTCGAAGTACCTCATCTTAATGTATATCGCATATGGTGTTACAGGAGAATATTATGAATAAAACTGTGAGGAGTCTATTCAGGTTCTCGATTAGAATAGGCTTCTGGTTACAGTCACCTTGCCGAACACAACACTGGGATTGTGTGAAAGTGACACCGCCAGTGGAATATATATATATATATGTATACTGTAGACCAGCTGGTCAAAACAGCACATAAATTCATTCTCTACCATGGGAGAACAAAAAAGGCAAAGAAGTAGGAATACACATCAACGACTATTGATAGGTGAAGACTTCAAGTGTGTGCGGAGTTGTTACTTGAAATTAACGACTCACCAGTCTAATGACTAGGTGGCACTAGTATCTCGTAAGAAGGTTGATGATCGATACCGAGTTATTTATAGCCTCGCTTGGTCAGTGATACGAGATTCGCCTGGAAATAACATCTTCGTGGTGTGTAGTCTTTCTGCAACGAATCCATCTCACGCTGCGGAGCAGAGGTCCCATGTCAGCGCGTCAGCTGCGTACATGTCGAGTCCGAGTCGTAAACAATATTGTAACGACACTTACCAGCAGTATTGGCACTGAACTTTAAGTTCCTCGTTTAAGGTTTTAGTTTACGTGGAAATTTTGGTTACGCTACTTGTCACTGGTTGAGAAAACACTTCAATTAACTACTGAGTTCCATCAAAATTGAGAAGAGACATGTCATTTAGTAAGCCTGGTCAGTGTTCAAGACATTAGTCAGTAGGTCAGGAATAACACTTGAGCGAGTTGTAAAACCCAACGTTTCCACTATTTAGGGTGGCCCTCCTCGCGAACGTTGTAGTCAAAATCGCCTGATGTCGCATCACTTACGGTTACACGCTACGAGATTTGAGAAAAGTTAGACCTTAGAAGGGCGAAATTAGCTGTCACGAACCCACTTCCGTTTGAGAAAACAGGTGGAAGGCGAACAGTGGTAGATTTCGATGTAGCTCTTCAGTACCAAGCAATCAGCAACTCTGAAACAAAAGTTATGGATAAGACAAGCCACGTGGACAAAATGTTACCAGTCCTGGATGACACAAGGTCTAAACAAAGGATAAAACAATGGTATACTAGGAGAATCTCCCATCATATGAAAGTAATTTTTAAACAGGGTTCAACAGACGAAAAGAAGTACGAGCAGTTAAAATCTGACTGCTGATCAGCGCCTGAACTGTATCGTCTTCACAACACCTACAAGTAGGGTATGCCACTTCGGCTGACTGACTATGTCTCGTTCATCTGAAATATCGAGGTCGTTTTAAAGTCAGCCATTCATAAGTTTGGCAGATATAAAAGACTCGCCGGAGTTTGTGGATGATTTGGATTGGATGACCATACAAAATGAACACGTGCTCTACATACTTCCTGTCCCCTCTAAGAGAAAACTGCGCATGAACCGATAATCTTGGCGAAAAAATTCCTCCCATACAGACAGACTAACTGAATATCGAGAACGTCAGCTTCGACTTTCAGAACAACGTACACATATATTGACAACGCAACCATGAGTAGCCCTTTCGGCTCACTTCGCGCTGATTGTTTCACGGAAAAACTACTAAATATCACTTCACAACTGTCCTGTTACAGACGATGCGTAGATCACTCAGATCCCTTCAGAAGATCGGGGCTTACTGAACAGTGTATCATGCGCCTCATTCGTGTCCGCTCTAACTGCACGGTGACATGTGAAGCAGGGGCAAACGAACGTCTGTTATATTCGGACATTCTCGTCACACGAAAGACTGATTGAACAGAAAGTTGATGTCTTCTGATCAACATATGCAATCTACTAATTTCAACCTGGTGAAACATAAGCGTGAGTATGGTAAGAACATTATTCACCAGAGTGCACCGAATCAACACAGTCGACTTGGTTGTGTGAGAACTAGGAATATTCACAAGTCCGTACAGGAAAGAATATCTCGAACGTCTTATTAAACGTTACGGCGAACGGAGATCAAAAAGCGATAAAAATAATAAGGTGGCCAGGAAATTACTGTATACGAGGGTCTTCTTCAAAGGGAATACTGGGGTGTTACGGACAACTCAACGATTTGTCTCGCTGAAACGGACCACCAACGTTGCCGACGGGCCAGTTATCAATCACAAAAGCAGATTATTCATGCTTATAATCGAAAAGGGTCAATTCACTGGCACCAAATCACATTACGTAATGCATACCAATTTTCTGCAACTATGGAGGTTGCACAGGTAGAACCCGTGGATCATTTACCTCAAGGATGAGGGAACACGTAACCAGACGGGTTTACATACAGGTAACACAAGTCAACAATGTGGACAATGAAAGCTGTAAGCCTCAGCTTCTTCGATGGGTAACCACATCCTGTCAACTGGCTGTAATGTGGAGTCGATCTGTCTTTACCATCACAACCTATGGCCCTTAAAATTTTCCGAGGCCTTCGCGACAGGCTGGTTCGAAACGACGTTTTCAAAAACCCTCATTTGTGAGTCCTCGGCTGTAGTAATTGTCACACAGGTCATATCATTTTGTGTGCACTTGTTTGTATAATAAACGGTAAATTAAACACCTATGTGTTACTCATTATCTGGTGCTGGCCAGCCAATACAAAAAACTAGTCTACCAATGCGCGTCTTCCAACCGCTTCGTTCAGATTATCGATGAGATATGATCACCATAATTTCCTCTCAAGGCGAGTTATCAAGTTCGTCCGCTATGTGGGTAGGTAGGTAAGTAAGAGCTCTGAGTAGGTATTGTGAGCTTTGCGCATAACACGATTGGTCCAGGGTCCTATAGCCTGTTGTCTCGCAGGTCAGGCGGATGAGACAGAAGTTCCGAGTGAGGTTCTTCGAGCACACCCAAGTTCACAATAGACGATCGAGAAGGATCCAAAGTTAACGTTGTTCCTACAAACCAATTCAATCCTCTTCACTTTCTTCCACACAGATTCGCGGTTGCGCTGGCCGTCGACAGTGTCAGTGATACCATATGTGAAACAGACGGCTCACGAATTTAGGGCTTGTCACGGCGACTTTATAATTAAAATAAGTACTCCAAGGGACAATTCATGTGGCCTAAACGAGCTCGTTCAGCTACGGACAATTGAACTTGTGAGGTTCATCGACATTCTCGACGACCATTCGTCGAAAACAGAAGTGCTTCTGGAGCTAAAGTTATTCAAACCATGTCGTTGTAACCGGCGAGTGGAGAGTGACGATCGCCTCATTTACATGGAGGGCATCATTTCCTCAGCTTGTGATACTGCAAAGGAGAGCGAAAGTATGTAGTTCAGTGAGCGATCTTCTTCATGCGTGACGTCGAAAAGACGTCTGGTTGTCAACTGGGGACAAAGTTTCCGATGCAAGTCTGCCCACCATCCATGGATCAGAAACCTGGACCACTGGTGCGGGAGATACCTACCGACTCTCAGTATTCAACTATCGGTGTTTCCGCCCGTTACTCTGTGTCAAATGGGTTGACCACGTAAGTAAAGAAACAGTCAGTTGACCGACAGATGGGAAATGTGCAACGTCACAACCGATAGAAGAAATTAAAAATGCACAACCTACGCTGGTTGAATCGCAGTTTGTATGTCGATGAAGTGCCTGCCGCACAGCGTGTCGTTCAACATGGTTGGCGATGATTGAAAAAACAGCAAGGCGCACAGATGACGTTATTTCGGGTTACAAAACATTCGCCGCCATGTTGGAAAGTTCGTTAGCACTTACACAGCTGTTTGGGAACGCTCTTGCATGGTGGTTTTACAGTCAATGACGAGCCTGTATCCTCAAGGCGGCCGACTTATTTCCGTTGCACGAAGCTCAACTGTTATTTACTTTTTCCATCTGTCTCCTCTGCACCTGCTCATCACTTTGCAGCTCCCTGAACCAGTCAGGACCGACGGCAGCGCCAGCTGTAGCACCCATGGGCTGGTTCAAAGCTGAAGTCCCTGATGATGTTGATGATAATGATGTAAGAAATCGCGGGTATTCCCGGGCAGTTTGGTTTTCCTAAGTGCGATCCAAACCATTATGTATCGTCTTCACTGACTATCTGACAATATTGACAAATTGAATTCGATCGGAAATACCTTCGTCTGTCAAATATTCTTGAACCAGAAGGAACCTATTTTCAAGTATACACGCTCCACCTTACCATCGAAAACATCAAGAGCATTTTCATGATGGTTGCCCTTAGTTTGTAATACTGTGGAAAACTTCGTCCAGATTCCTCATTACTCCGTGCACTCAAAATTTAGTGGTCACGAAAGGCTCTTAAACGATGGACAATAGTGCAGTCCGTACTGATAACAGTAACAAAAATACAATACCTTATGGTGCTCAATATCAAACTGACATTCCACAACCCGTCACTGTGAAGACTCGCTGAAGTAAACACCAGTTCTCCTGATCACCCATAGGGGGTCGACCATCTAGTAAATGCGAGGCTGAATCATGACAGAATAATGGTAGGTTACCGCCTGACTCAGATTACAACAACCTGCCTGTTAGATTCAGGAGATGACGGAAAGCCTGTGGCGTGAGTTGAAATCATACAATTCGGGTAAAGCAGCTAGTGGTTTCTGAGGGGAAACCGAAGGAATTAGGACCTACAGAATCCAAATTAGGAGGAAGCATGAGTGGTGAAAAATTCACCCATGCGGCATCTTGTTTGGATTAGATGTCTTGCAAAGTCCTAGCTGAAAGCAAACTTAAGGCGAGAAGGGAACAAACTACGCTGTACTCATATACAGCTTTAATGAATCAGTAGCAAAACTTACAGCAACAAAGTTACACAAAGTCAGCACTTTATTGTATATTCATTCTGGTATCTCGAATCCTGCTCCCTTGTTATGAATATCATTAACAACCAATGAAAGAGATCGGCCGTGATGTCCAACCGCCGAACAACCATGAGAATAAGAAAACAACCTTAACTGAAAGACCAAAGAGCAATGTTTCAGATTCAAAACACTGGAAAAAAAACGCCTAAACTCAGAGGTTAAGTGTATCTCGAGAGTTAAAGCCAGCCGATGGAAAAAAAATTAAAATTCCTCAGCCAACGCACACGATAGTTGTTTATCATGATCGTGTTTTTGTTACCAGCTTGGCTGTCGAGTGAACTGAGTTGTTCAGCTGTTCTAAACAAGAGCATTTCGGATTCCCAAAGGTGTAAAGCTTGGAATTCAGCGTGGCTGCAGCCGAGCCATCCCTAGATCGAGTTGCAACGAGACTGTCCATTACGTTACTTAATGTGACCCGATGCACTGATACTGTGCGACACTGCATATAACACACCTGAATAGTGAAGAATGGTCTATTTGTGCATCCTTCACGAACCAAAACGATCCGGGATCGGTTGCGGGATCTGATAGGGAACATGCGAACGACACGGCGTCCGGGACAAAGCGGCAAGTGGGGCCACCAACTGCTTGTACGGTCAGGACCGGGCACACACTTGTCTTTTGGACAAATAGAAAGTGTATCAGAGGAGGCAAATGCTTGACCAATCCAGAATAAATGACTTGATCCGGACCGGAACGTGATGTTTACGTCCAACAACGACCTCTTTAACATGGTAGGATTACGAAATGCTGCCATATCTTAAACGGAGAGTATGAAACAAGGCAGCCTGCAAGCCAATAAATATTGGATATTTAATGTCTGAAAACGAAAAAACGGGAGTAAATAACACGATCAGTTAGGGAACACATACAACTATCACCCACTTTCCGATGAGCTAAAAATGAAAAAGGTTGAAAACCGCCTGGAATGGTGATGGATATATAATAAATACTTTGCCAGTAACAGGTATCAGAGATTAAAGTAACAACATACGGAAATGGACAAGAGCAAAAAGTGATTAATAAACTAGAGAACGGACACAAAATTAACGCGGGGACGTAAACACAGGCGGCATGAGCTTGGATGATCAGCGTGCGAAATCCCACAGTACACAGCCGCTCCATGGTCCAATTTCTTCGCACTGATGATGAATAAAGGGAGTGAATGGAACAAAAAGTTGCGCACAGCAAGCTGTTCACGGTAGCACGTATACATACGTTCTTTAGCTTCGACCACTACGGCAAACCGCTCGAGACACGGATGCGGCCAATTAATCGGTTACAAGTGGACAGTGTCAGTTGCGCAACAAATATGGGGTGGAAAATAACGGGAAAGCAGTAAAAGCTGCAGATATCTACTATGGGCTAGATAAAACTACTTTGAGAAACACGGAGCTACATAACTGTCGCCGACTACCATATTCCCACTGCAAACAGCACGTCAATTGAACTTGTCCGCTGTCAGCTGGATCAAACACATAGGCCAGGCTGAAGCAAACCTTTACACTCCAAACTCTGGCAACAAGCTGGTCACAAACTGCTGATCCCGACTGGGTCCAAAACAAGCAAATAGATCAACACATCTCAGCTTTTCAGATACACGCGTTACGATAAACAGAACAATGGCATAAAGCGAGCAGGTGTTTTCGATAATTCACTTTCAGGCCAATACAATTAGATAAGGAGCAACAAAAGAAATATCGAATCGGGCTAACTACAGAGAAACTAGGTTACTAGTTAATCAACTGGCGACGCCTTGAGTTTTACTGCCCAAACTGATCATCAATCTGGTGGGTCTGTGTCAGAAGTGTAAGCAATGCGTAAGTAAACAGCTTTTGAAGGCGCAATATCGGGTCAAACATCTTGATTCCGATAGCCTCGGTAGTACGATGCTCTCATTCGGACGGCCTTTGATGGGTTACACTACTATACAACAGACCAATTAGAAGTTCTAATCAGTGTACACCTGGTGATCATGTCCAGCCGGGTGAGCGAGGATAGCAATGTGGACCGATCCTACATCATTGTGCCCTCAATAACGTGAGCGATGTGCCGGGGGATTCGTTTCGAAAGCTATTGTGATGTTCAGTCAATATAACTGCTGAACAAAAACAAGTGAAACAGTAAGTACACATGAGATTTCAAATGTCCGTCAATTTTTTTACAAAGCTGGATAACCAGGGATGTGGTGAATTGGATACGGAGTTCGGGAGTGGCATAGGTCCTTCTAGCTGCCTGGTTGGGTTTAGCAGTCAACCATTCTGCGGAACTGACAGTCTTGAACGCCGCTCAAATAAACACGGACTTTCTAGTCAATTCATGTAGTCCAAGGTGGCGTTCTGAGAGGCAAATCGAGGCCTCTATTTAACACAGTGCTTCTTTCTGTGTTGAAACGCGGTGCTCGAAATATATGCACACTGCTGCAGCAGTCTTTCGCCACCGCCAGTGCGTTGTGCCCAGACACCAAACAAATCTCTTCGGTGTAACTCCTTTAGAGAAGGGCGACCAAGCTTAGCAGTAGAAATCGCTCGCCGTTATGATAATATCTGAGCGTTTAGTCCACCTCGAAAGGTCAACAAAGGCGTCGTAGAACGCATCTTTGGTGGTATTCGAACGGCTATTCGTTGGATCGTATGCCGATACAGTGGATACACACCGCTTTCCTGGTTTACGTTGACAGACTTTCATCTACGTATTAGGTCTGACAGCGCACGGGCAAATGTCCACTTGGATCCAATCGGGCAATCATCGCTCTGCTCTGGGACTTAAGACGAGTCCCATTTCGGCTTGACAAACAGATTCAAATTCGAAGTCACCAGAGACCCCGAAAAAGAATCGTTTGGATCGACAGTTACCTAGAGGTGAACACAACTGAATATCGGTGCCAGAATCGTAGGCTCGCGTCTCCGACACACAGTACACACCAAGTTCCAGAAGTGAGAAAGCACATGCCAGGGTGGCTTGCTGACCAACTCGTCGGAGAGTGTAGACATCTAAGGCGCCAATGTTTACCATTTTCTTGGCTTTGGAAAACAATTACCCCCTGAAGGTACAGGAAAGAGAGAATTTGGAGGGAAGATAGAAGTTGGTAATGGATGAACACTGTCATTGTCAGGAGAACGATAACTTCTGATACTTCCCGGTCGTTTTTGCCGCGAAGGGACTCCACTTCCAGTCTCTGACTCAGAATTGTTCTGCGTGACAACAGGAGATGGGGTTTTTCTGGGGGACACTACCCGAAGCCAATTGGCAGTTAGGAGTTTGCCTAATTCGAGAGCGTACTAAGTGAGACATTTACGTCTGATTCTGGGTGATGGAAGTGCTCTTTGTTTGAGGGTTGAATACTGCCGTCTATTCGCCAGTGTAAATAAACAGCTAGGAAGGATATTTGGCTTCCAGTCAATTCTTCAGGTGTCATCATCATCATCATCAAAAACAGCCATGAGCCTGACCAAAAGGTACTGTGGCTCGGGCCGCCGCTCACCTCAACAGTGACGTGGAATATCCTAAAAGGAAAGAGTACTACGAAGGACAAAAA
>QNGE01004126.1:29550-50315 GCA_008508345.1 Paragonimus westermani
CCGTGGGTCGTGTTCGTCTCCCGGGCTGGGGTCCTCGCGACTCACAGAGTCGGTGGTTGGAGACTTTAGGTGAGATGGCGGCTAATCGAGCTCAGTGGCGTGAATGTTGTGGTTGTTTGTCCGAGTTGTCTGTGAAGTGAGTGCACTTAATGACGCGGGGCAGTGAAATCCGTAAGGAAGCTGTCTTGCTGATGACGCCTTACTCTCACTTGCAGCTCGGTTGTGTTGTTTGCAAGATGTAGGCACCTTGGTGTTGAATGTTTGAATATAGACGTAATTATTTTCAGTAGTTAGGTCCCTTCCCGTCCCCTTCTTTTTTCCTTCTCTCCTTCTATATAGGGTTTGCCTTTTCCTCATGGTTGTGTGGCAGTTAGGCATTAGTGTGAACCACTGACGTATTGCTGTTTATGGTGGTGGTGAAGATATATTATATATATATATATATATATATATATCTGAATAAGATGTTAGTAGTAGCGCTATAATCATGGTTTGGCAATAGTCGACAAACAGGGGCTAGCGTGGTAGCAGCCACTCATCTACCACCCGTGTTCCAACTACACCGAGAATGGACGTGGTGCCCCTTTTCGTCCAATCTAACATTGTGTACATGTTTGAATGTATCTGTGGAAGCAGATACGTCAGCAGAACCATACCGAACACATACCGAAATGGCTTTGGAATTCGGGGGTCGGTTGTGCCGTCAGTGCCATTACAAAACACCTTCTACAGATCAGCCACTCAATTCACCTTAGAGCGGCTTTCAGAATGTTCTTTAGACCCAAGCTAAAGCAGGCTCTCAATATTGCGGAAGCTGTCGCAATGCATCGATTGAATCCCTCTTTATGCGCTCAGAAACAGTTGGTGACTAACTTTTCACTATGTTGGTAAGAATGCAACTGGTACTTTTTGTACAGCATTTTAGCTTTTGTTTGTTTTCTGTAGATTTTTTCTAACCATATCTGACTTTCCTCGCTCAATATGTATGTATCTTTGACCACCCCTTTATTGTATCAAATTATCAATCAGTTGCATTTTGCTGCTTCCGCTTTGGTCACCTGACTGATTGTTTCAAATATTTCTAGATTGATTTCGCCTACCTACTTGCCCCCCCCCAACTATATAAAGTGTATGTTAATTTCGCAAAAGTAACCGATGAGATGCGAACGAAATGTCATTGCGCAAGACATCTTACATGCTACTATTGGCTTTATTCAAATTTATCGGTGGGAACCATTGTTTCAAACATCTAGCGGCTGTTTAAACTAAATTAACGGTTGTTCCAGCACCACCTTATTTGGCAGCGCATTCCAGGAAGTACAGACACCAACGCAAAAACCATTCTTTCCGCACTGCAGGCGACTATGTTGCACGATTGGTTCACACTGATGGTCCCTAAGGCTTACACTATAAACAAGTTGGAAGAGGGATCTGTTGATGTGACCAAGTGCCCTCAGTCTTTTAAAAAACATTGTGAGATCGCCCCTTAATTGTCTATACTCTGATGGGAAGAGGTGTAATATGGTCGTGAGTTCTTCGGGCGAAAGGGTTTTCAGACATTACACTCCCTCAGTACCCCATCGTCGGACAGTCCGGAGGAAGGCTATATCACTTCTTAAATAAGGTGCGTGCCTGAGTACTGACCTCCAAGAATGATTCAACTAACGCGTTAACGAACAAAACACGATACTGGGAATTTTACAAGTGCTTTACTTATCACAACCAATCGGTTCTTAGGCGTTTTGATCAAGACTAAGTTACTATTCAACCCGAGATCGGATGTTGCTACTGTGCTGTGATATCGCTCAGAGGTGACTACGGATAAAGTAGCGCCCCCTAAACGGTACTCTCTAGAGCCAGAATGTCGGATATGCATGACTCCAATTTTCGCAGTGTTAAACGACAGTTGGTCATCCGTTTCCCAGTAAGACATAGCATCCAGATTGCTTTGGAGGACATACGTGTCCTATGTGGATTTCAAAGCTCGCCATAACCACGTGTCACCTGTGTACATGAGAATGGAGGAATCATTACCGACTGCCGGGAGGTCACTCACGAATGCCCTAAATAGCAGCGGGCCCGATATGGAGCCCTGTGGGACTCAAGTCGGTGCGAAAAACAGCCCCCCATTGGCTCGCGCAGTACACGTCCGATTCGCCAGGTAGTGTTACAGCCATAACGCACCGGTTTCTCCAAACATAATACTGGTAGGTTCTGTAGAAGAGTACGACGATCCGCCTCATCGGACGCTATAATCCAAGTGTGGCGTCCACTGGGAGAAATTCAGCAACTGCTCTCATGAAGGAACCACTGGCGACCAGCAAGTTGTCATGGTATGGGTGACAGCTTTTAGAGTCATGCTGTTTCTGTGTTAATGAGCAGTGTGCACCTAGGTACTTTCCTACGCAATCCTCCAGGATGATCTCCATGACTTTAGAGACCCAAGATAACAGAGCTACCGGGGAGAGGCTGCTAGCATCAGTGCGACTACCACCTTTGTAAACTGGCGAGATTACATCACTCTTTCATGGTTTCGAAATGTTGTTTGAAATGCCGGAACGGATGGGCCAGCGGTTTCGCTAAAACATCTGCGCACTCTCCCAGCACTGTATTTCATCCAGACTAGGTTATTTATCCGTTTTTAAGTGTAGTTGCCTGCTTCGCACGTTGGTGTGCATGACACCATTAGCTAGACTATTAGTATTCCTCGTGTGTGTGAATACCTCCTCCACGTTGCTATCAAATACGGCAGAAAACTGAGCGCGCAGAATATCTGCAGTTTCAAAACTACCCATGGAGATCTCGTTAAGGCCGTTCAGACCAGACACAGCAGCTTTATATTTGGTTGAGGATGCCACATGACCAAAAGATTCCTCGGGGAATTCGATGAACAACTTCGCCAAACTGAGTTGATGGTGTCGGGGGTCAAACCTCACGGCAGTTACGCATTTGTTGCGGACACTGGTACGCCCGGCGAGAGCTTTCACCTCCCATAAATAAGAAGGTATACCAGAGATTTCTTTTCTCGTATGAGCCCGTTAGTTATTAGTTTCAGCAAGGACTTGTGGTGGGCGATGTGAGAGGAACAAGGCGGAACTGCCTCAGTAACCGCAGTGGACAGATGTGACTATAAATTCTCCCAGTGTGTCTACCCAGCTAGATTCGTTTACCGTAAAATCGGCTTTTCAAAAGTAATGGCATTTTACCTTTCCGGGGTGGGTGACAATAACGTCACAGACGAAAAAGGAGGTCGCCACATGATCATTTGCACCAACGAGAACATCATTCCCGACTAGGTCAACCACGAAAGGTTCGCCGGTCAATAAAGGATTGTCATACTTTGTCTCTACATCATATTCTCCTCTTTCCTATCATACGGATTCACCCACATATTGCTATCCTAATCGACTCTTCCGTTCGTTACATTACAGACCACATGCCTCATTTTCTGGTTGATTAAAGCCTACCTATCCAACGTTGTCTTTCCAGTCTCTCGGATCTATTCGTTACAAGTTAATCAACCAGAAATAATGGACCGCCTGTTACAACCGGACCGATTTGATGCTGATCCCAACTTTATGGACAATGGCGACGTTTGGGAACAGTGGTTACATACTTTTTCAATTTTTTTCAATTCCTTTTTATATCTCTGATGAGCTAAAAAAAACTTGTACACTTTCTGTTCCCCGCCGTACACAAATTCATCTCCCACTGTACTGATTATGATTCTGCTATCACCACTCTTTCTACATACCACAAAAGAATGACATTTTTGCACGCCACCTTTTAACAACCTGTAAACAAGCTCCCAATGAAACTCTCCACCAATTTATGCAAAAATTCCGGAATCTTGCTAAGGATTGCAATTTTTAAAGCTCTCGGCACGCAGCAAAAGCAAAAGGACGCCATCCGCCATACGTTCATAAGTGGGCTCTTAACTAACTCGATTGACTAGAGATTGCTTGAACACAAAATCCTAGACGCGAAAACCGCTTACGATCAAGCGAAAGCTTTAGACCTGGCTCAGCAACAATCCCATTCGTTCGCACAATCTCAGTCTCCGATTTGCAATACAGTTGCTACCGACGCCTCACCAAATACTGCAGAGAAATCTAAGTCACTGCGAGGTTACACTAGCTGCAGCTCTAACTGTTTTCTCTGCAGGATTGACCGACACCCTCGCCACAAATGTCCAGCTAAAGATTCAGTCTGTAAATCCTGCGGGATACAAGACCAATACCGCTATGCTACACATTCGAAACATATAGTATCAATTCCTCCATTCCGTACCTCCTCTGTTATCTCTGCTGCAGCTCCAACTAGCCTTACCAGAGCTATCACTGAAGTGGTAATCAATGGGATAACCTTACAAGCACTGGTTGACATAGGGAGCTCACAAAGCTATGCGTCTGTAGCGATCGTACTCCGAAATCGATGGACCACACTGCCATCAAGTGACCAAACTGTCCAGCATTCCACACAAATAACCAGTAGTGCCAAAGACCACTGTATTGTTTCCTTAGTTTGCAAAGGTACATTTTACAAGATGTTAAATTGTCCATCCTTCCCAATTTGTGTGATGTGATATTAGGGCATGACTTTCTACAGCGACACAAATCCGTGGAAATATCCTTCCCGGGTGTTCAGCCCTTATTTTCGCTAGCTGCTGCTACTCAATCCAGCTCCCTCTCTCTTCACTCAGCTCGATCACTCTCGCCGTCCAATCCGCACTGAGTAGAGACAACACAATCACCGCGATGAGGTATTCAGTTAGGCCGAGATTGAAAGATTGATAGAGGACGGCATCATCGAACCTTTGCGATCACCGTGGCGTGCACAGGTCTTGATCATTACCAACGATCGCCATAAACGTCGCATGGTTGTCGTTTACAGCCAGGCTATTAATCGATTCACTTACCTGCACTCCTATCCCCTCCCTCGTATCGATGAAATGGTAGAGAAAATTTTGCAGCCCACGGTTTTCAGTACGCTGGACCTTCAGAGCGCTTATCACCAATGTAGTGACAAGCGATCGTCCGGCTTATTTAAGGATCCCGGCTGCAACCGTGGTTTATTGCTTGTCTGTTCTGTACGCATGATTCCGTGTACGCCTGCTACAGGAGGCTTGATATGAACTCAGTGGCACTTTCTTCAGCCGTGCAACTAATTGCACGCAGCGAATGTTTGCTCCTCTCCTAACGACCCATCTATCCTTCCAATATTCAAGGTTGTTTGACCTGGACCTTTTCGAGCGTTGCTCAACGCACTCGAAGTTTTCACGTACTTCTCTCGTGGCGCGCTTTTGATTGTCGCCGAGTGGGCTGGGGCCCATCTTGCGCTTCTCTTCTTTCTTCTCTTGGTTGCTGCCGTTGGTTCCAGATTAGGCTAGAACTAACTGTTTATCATATTTCCTAACATTGCTGGAAATATATGGCTTGTTTCCAAACCCTGACGCGTTCGTTTAATTAGATGTCTGATGTGACTACGTTTTAACTGCTCTTCAGGAAAGGCGTCCCAAATTGTTAGTGGACGAGGGTCGGGCGCATCCTCACTTGTCCGCCACACCAAATCCCCATGAACGGAAGATAATACACTGCATTTGAAGTGTGCAACGACCTATATCCATTTCACCGCTTACCTTTTGGAGTGACCAATGGTGCTTCCAGCGAGCTATGGACGGGCTGATATGTCGAAAAACGCACGTTTCCCTTGAGCTCTCAAAGGAAGCCTTGTCTATGTTGACAATATTACTGTATGCGGGAAGGATTCAAACGATCACGAGATTGATGTTAATCGGTTTCTGTGAATGGCTGGTAAATACGGGCAGACACCGAATCAAAACAAATGTTTTCGTTGTCAAAAGGTTTCGTCAGTTGGGTTACGGAATATCCAAAAGATCCATGAAAACACACCTCGATCGTTTCGAAGCGCTCATCCAGCTGCCTGCACTTTGTTGGTAAAAGCACTCCCAAGAATTCGCCATATTTCCCAATGGAAATGAGGAGTGCGTTTTCTTTCGCACACGAAAAACTGGAGAACTCTCATGGAATGAATGTGATCTGAAGTTTTAGTAAAATGGTACAAGTAATATTTCCAAGTCAGATCTGAAAAACATCATATATCATAACGTCGGACGTAACAGTGTTTAAATGGTCCATTATCGGTAAGTCACTTCCGTACGTTGGATCAGCATGGCAGTGAACGATGAGAGCACGTTTAGAAGGATATTCAAGTTGACGTACCGAAAGTTTGAAGAGTATGTTGAAGACTTGTGCAGATTTCAATTGGGAACTTGTACAAGCTTTTTCATCAACACTTTCAGACAGTCGTAATTGCTAAGAAGCATAGAGGAATAGATCTGCTGCCAGGCTGCCCGTATGGGAGTGCGGTGTACACACACGTCCACTTTGAGAACTCGCATGCCCGCCATTAGTCTGAAAAATTCGGGCTTCGCGCCTGCTTCTGACTGGTCCGGTGAGTGGCCTGTGATTCAGTAATTGATACACGCGTTCAAGACAGCGGCCCAATGTTCTTGGATCCAGTCGGTTTCCCTTGCTTAGTGTCGGCGGGCGTCTGTTAATCTGAAAGGCGATCATTGAAAACACGGTGTAGCACCGCTCTCGGGGATTACATTGAATACCAAGAACAAACAAAATTAATAGCATAATGTAATTTTAGATAAATGAGATCCAAGCAGTGCTTTAAAACGGTCATCAGAGGCGCTTCTGACGGCCTCAGGAGGAAGGCTTTTCCAATGGTTAATCACCCTGTAAGAAAAGAACTGTTGCCTAAGAAAGGTTCGAGGACGACGCTTGAAAGGCTTCCTATTATGTCCTCGCCGGCGGTCATCATTCGATACAGTGAAGAACTGTTCTACAAGACTTAATTTAGAGAAGTGTGTGAGTATCAGATCACCACATAGTCTTCGAAATTCAAGTGGGTACAGGTCGAGAATTTCAAATCGAGACTCGTAAGTAACATCGCTCAGACCAGCGACAAGCTTGATAGCCGCGCGCTGGACACGCTCAACAGCTAAGATGTCTTTTTTCAGACCGGTGTACACGACCCGATTCGCATATTCCATGAGCGGTCTTATATAAACCCCGTAAAGCGTTTGAAATGTTTTCTTGTCTATGCGGGGTAAAGTGCGCCTAATCATCATATGAGCGGCAAATCACTTTTTCAACCATTTTATGGTGATATGTGAAGGACAAGTTAGAGGACAACCAGATGCCCAGATTTTCCTCAGATCGATTCTCGTGATATCTGCGTGCTAGACGCACTATAAATCATCAAGGCATTGCCAGAATCTCTACCAAGTAACATGCGAGCAAACTTATCGTCATTTCGTGAGAGACTCCAGTAGTCCGACCAGCGCTTGATCGCGTAGAGACCAAGACGCGTCGGACCAAGACCACCAAAAACTCATGAAGACGACTGCCGTAAACCACTGTTCTGCCTTCGGGCTGAGTAGCAAATAAAGCTCTTTTGGAGGCCGTCTTTTTCCTTTCTTGTTGGAGGGTTCTAAGTTGTGAGGGTTGGATTCGAGTACATGCGTTCTGATTATTCGTGTCGTTTTGCGATATCGTTGCGTTTGTTCGTGATCAAGGTAGTGCTCGCGGACTTTGTGTTCGTTCTTGCCTTCCTCTCCCCGGGGTTGTAACAGTTGGTGACGGGTATCATGTCTTATCAATGGAGTTGGACGATGCTGACGCTGAGCTGCTGTTGCAGCAACAGATGAAGCGTGTGAAGATGCTTGCCCAGTGATTGTCCAACCTGCACAACCTGGTAGTGTGCAGTCCGTGGACAGCTAGGTAACGGTATCTCCGAGTTGGTCTACGACCCGCATGTGAAAGTAACATTCGATTATTAGTTCCGTCAGTACGATTACCTGTTCCGTATCGACTTTGTCAATCAGGCTGATTCGTGGAAGGTCCGGATTCTCCCCTGCAAACTTGCCCTGCGGAGCATGAATGGTACACCAACTTCATTTTGCCCAAGAGCCCACGCAACATCAGCTTCAGTTAGACGGACAATATTCTGTTGCAGATACCCGGTGACCAGTCATCTCTATTCAACTTGCGGTACCGCTGCCTTAGGTTGACCAAACGAGACTCCGATGCCTTTCTTGCCTATGCTGGCATCGTGAATCGTGAATGCGAGGGGTCCAAACTATCCTCCCTCAGGGAGGACCCATTCAAGTGCTTCATCTTTGTCTGCGGCATCTAATCCCCTAATGTTGCTGACCACCGTGCACGGCTGTTAACTCGGATCCAACAAGACGAATCGGTTACCCTTCAGGACCTCACCACTGAAGGTCATCGACTGCTCAACCTGAAGGGTGGCTCTGCCTTGCTCCAGAATTCTGCTCAATCTTCAACCTCCATCAACACAGTCACGTGTCGAAAGCAACAGCAACAACCCTCCCCCGCCAATAGTTTAGTGAACTCTACCTACGAAAATTTCGCCACCCTCTCCATGCTGGCTCTGCGGCACATGGCACTACGCGCTTTACTGCCATTTTAAGCAAAACCGCCTTCAGTGTTGCAAAAAGGTGGGTCACAAGAACAGCTGGGCAGTCAACGCACAACTAACAAGCGGCAACGCCCACCTCATTTCAAACTAGGTCCAACAGCTTGCTTGCCTCTTTCACAGTCAACGTCACCTCACGGAGGATGTTTGTCTCCGTACTGATCAACGGATGCCCAGCTCGTATCCAGCTCGACAATTCGTCCGATATTACAATTATCTGCGATCACCTGTGGAAGTCAATTGGCCACCCGCCAGTCCAACCGACATCCCAGTCTGCCACCAGTGCCTGTGGTTGTACAGATCAATCAACTGGGCAATTGCATTGTCATGTCAGCTTCAAGAACAAGACCATCGACAGGGTCTGTCACCTCTCCGAGTCAAATCTCAATCTACCTGGTCTCGACTGGCTTGAACAAATCGGCCTGACGGAACTATCAACCACACATATTCGCGATCGATTGCATTCCTCCACAGCAATGCCATCATGTATGGCAAACAAACTCATTCAACGCTTCAGGTCAGTGTTCGACGAGAGTTCTGGCTGCTGCATTCGTGCTCAAGCGGTGTTGCACCTTAACCTGCGGCTCAGCCTGTTATTCGGCCGAAACGCTCAGTACCCTGAGCTGCTTTACCTTTCGTCGACCAGGAACTCAGACGCATCGAACACGTGGGAGTGCGGACGCCTGTCACCCACTCATCCAGGGCAGCCTCCATCGTTGTGTTGAAAGAAGCCAACGGGTTGGTTTAAATCTGCACTGGTCTGTCTGCCGAGCTCAATGCTGCTTGGCAAGCTAGTCACCATCCACCATCCCTCCCTGAAGACCTGTTCACGATCCTGTACAGTGGAACGTACTTCGCCGAGCTCGATCTGACCGGTACATACCTGCAAGTGAAAGTTGTCCCACAATCCCGTGGTCCGCTGACGATCAACACACATCGCGGTCCTTACCAGTACACCAGACTGTCATTCAGGGTCAAGGCCGCCCCCATCCATTTTCCAGCAGATCATGGATGCCATGCTGTCCGGCCTGCCTGGTACAGCTTCCCACTTGAACGATTTCATTATTCTTAGGCGAACGCGTGACAACCTTCGAGAACGGATTGCAGACGTTCTCCAACGAGTTCAAGATTACGGCTTTCGGCTTCAAGCAGATAAGTGTCAATTTTTCATGTCGTCCATCAAATACCTCGGCTTGGTCTTCAACGCTAATGGCCGCCGTTCAGATCCTGAGATTGTCCGTGCCATCTAACACATGCCACCCCCGAAAGATGTCTCATCACTGCGCTCGTATCTGGGGTCCCGACAGCCACTACGGTTCCTTCATGCCTTCGCTGCACGACGTCCGGGCTTCCCTAAACCAACACCCAAGAAAGGACACATAGTGGCACTGGTCCCCTGAACGTACACAAGCACTTGAAAAGATCAAGTCTATGTTGGGATCCGAAATATTGCTGACCCATTTTGATCCCAGCTTCCCAACCGTTGTGACTACAGGCCCCTCCAGCTTAGGTGTTGGTGCCGTGATCTCTCACGTCTTCCCGGATGGGTCTGAGAAAGCCATCATGCACGCTGCACGGACACTCACAGATTTCGAGAGGAACTACGGTCAAATCGAGAACGAAGTCTTGGCACTCGTGTTTGCTGTGAAGAAGTTTCACAGCATGATTAGCGGCCAACATTCCACCCCTCTAACGGAACACAAGCCACTCCTTTCCATCTTCGGCTCAGAGAAGGATATACAGATGGATTATGCCATCCGGCTGCAACGCCGAACCACCATCCGCATCGATTATGACTTTGACATCCGCTATCGTCAAACTGAGGATTTCGGCCAGGCTGATGCTCTTTCACGCCCCAACAGCAAGCAGCGTTACGCTGGAGAAGACACTGTTATTGCTGCTGTACCCATTGAGAACGACATACGCCAAACGTTTCTCGATGCCATCCGTGCAACTCCAACTACAACATCTAATGTCACGCGCCTCCGATTCTGACCGCATCCTTCGACAAGCAACAACATGCGTACAAGCCCAATGGCCGTCAACCCCACCAGATGGTGAAGTTCGTCAGTTTTACCTACGACACGAGTCCCTCCCAGTCGCTGACTCCTGTCTGATGTTCGCCTACCGCATGGTCACCTCTTCTTTGCTTGACCAGACTGTTCTCGAATAGTTTAATCCTGGAATCCCTGGTGCGGGACGCATGAAGGCGCCAGCCAAGAGCTGTTTACCGGTGCGGGATCGGCAACCATATCAAGGACCTGGTAAGGGAACGCAGTCGCTGCCGTCAAGCTGCCAAGAACCCGCCGTACGCAGAACCTCAGCCGTGAAAGTAACCCATTCAGCCATGGCCACGTTACCATGTAGATGTTGCGGAACCCGTCGGCGGTATGATATATATCATCCTGGTGGATTCCTACTCCAAGTGAACTGAGATCGTCCCGCTGATGCATGCTACAACCTCAGCCACTATCAAAAGTCTACGACGAATCATCAACCAACATGAACTCCCGGAAAAGCTCGTGTCAGATAGTGGACTGCAGTTCACGTACGTCCAGTTCAGGGAAGTCTGTATTCAAAAGAACATTCAACATCTGCATTTACCACCGTACTATTCACAATCGAACGGTCTAGTGGGGCGCTCCGTAGACACGTTCAACAGAGCACTCATGAAATCTTGCGGGGAGAGACCGGTTGAAGAAGTGCTGCAAAGGTTCTTGCTTACTTACAGAACCACCCCGAATCCGGCGATTCCCAGCGGACATTCACCCCTCGAAAATCTCACGGGCCGCAACCTAAGGACGACATTCGACGCGGTGCCGCTAGTGGGAAAATCTCGCTGAAGATAAACAGCTGCTACGTCGACGTGGGTTTGCCGTCGGCGATCTAGTTCACGCGAGAGAATATCGACCAGGTCACCCCCACTGTATAGCAGCGTCAGTCAAGCATCGGAGCGATTCAGTCCACTATGTCGTCAACGTCGGAGGCGACATGGTTGCGTCACGCTAAACAACTTCGCCTACACTATTCTACAAACACTGGGCAAGCAAAGAACCAACTGCAAATGAACCCACATCTCGACATCTTCAATATCATGAGTCCAACACAAGTTTCCGCGACCGTTACCTCAGAGACATCAACGCTTAAACCGAATAGTGAGCTGACTGCCTGACAACCAAGACGATGGACGGATAGCAAACGCAAACCCACTCGCCCAATGCAGCTCGACCCAAAACAACGGCGGTAACATTGAGTCTTAACAAGAAAGGTTTCGGGGAAAGCACTTTATCTCCGGAATTCGCCATATTTCCCAAGGGAAATGGATGTAGTTATTTTGATAACTTGAATGCCCGCCATTATTCTTGAAAATTCGAGTTTCCCGCCTGCTTCTGATTGGTCCGTTGAGTGGCCTAGGAACATGACCGCGGAAAACCTGTGAATACAACTGTTGTAGACCACTGTTCTGCCTTCGGGCTGAGTAGCAAATAAAGCTCTTTTGGAGGCCGTCTTTTCCCTTTCTTGTTGGAGGGTTCTAAGTTGCGAGGGTTTGATTCGAGTACATGCGTTCCGATTATTCGTGTCGTTTTGCGATATCGTTGCGTTCGTTCGTGATCAAGGTAGTGCTCGCGGACTTTGGGTTGTTTCTTACTTTCTATCAGTGTTTGTTACGCAAATGGAAAATTGAAGGCACGATAAATAGTGGTTGGTATATTCTCATACTTTTCCTAGTGGTTTTTCCATTTTTCTGATAAAATCCACCCACTGATCATCAACCAGGTCATCTCCCCCCTTAATTACGAAATTTCAAACTGCGAGACGTTTAAGTCTGAACTGGTTCAAACCTCACTGTTTCCACCTAAAGAGTAGTACCGCATGTCCTTGAAGCGGATGCCTTCGATATAGGCATCTCCGCTACACTAACTCAGAGTGGCCGCCCCGTGTGCATTATCTCACGTACTCTGTCTGCACCCGAACGCCAACCGAATGACAGCAAGAAGCGCGTGGTTGGAAAAAGGCCAGTTATTATTGCGTGCTGGTGTATATCCCGTTTTACCATTTGATCACTGAAATTTACGTATTGTTTGTTGTGTTTTGTCATATTCATTTACTTCTTGAACATAGCCCACTGATTAAAGCTGAATATCTTATAGGAATTCCCGTTGAGTCAGTCAATTTCCAGAAATTGCCAGTCGCCAAGCGATCATCACTGCGCAAAAAGCATGTTGACGGTGAAGAAAGATGTAAAATCGTCACATTATTCAATCAACGCCTGCCTCACCCCTTTCTATCGCAGCGGAGATCAAGGCCACTGCCAAAACGGCAATCCCAACAGTGTGGAGGACTGGTACGTTTCTGACTAGAATCGTGCCTATTCTCCACAATGATTAAATCAGAATAACTGATTATAGGACAACGACGTTCATTGCAAAGAGACCGGGAAAGCGAGCTGTCAGCAAAACACAACAGAAGCAAAGCGCAACAGACCAGTAGCTAGCGTCCGGAAGGTGCAAGTGTAATTGTGACCTTGGGCAGTCGAACCTACGAGAAAATCCAGACATGCAACCAAACAATGTCAATAGTGTCAACGGTCAAAATGAATAGCAAAATAGTTGGAATACGTGGCAAACAAAGAATGTCTCTACAACAGCAAATCGTGGCACATCTCACCAAAAGAACAACACTAAACCATGTTCAGTTTCCATCACCAATATATTCGTAGATCAGGCTGAAAAATTAAGGGAGTTGGCGGCTGGATTAGCGAAACTACACAGAAGAACCGAGGAGCTTGCCGAAATTTTGCACGAATCAGACCCATCATTGTGCATTAAAAATGCCATCAGACTACCTTTAGTCACAAAGACTTCGTAGTCGCCGGAACACTTATTGATAGTGTAGCTACGGAATTGCACAAGCGGTTACGCTGTGCAAGCAAAGTGGTGATGTTTAACGTACCCGACAGAATTCCTCTGATATCGGTAAACAGAATTTTACTCAAAGCCTGTAAACTGGGAGAACAAGAGTGCTACTGTTTAAGACTCCGCAAGAAAGTACAGCAGAAGCTCTGTCCATTATTGCTACAGTTCACAAGTGGACTTGTATCGGAAAACGTTTTCAGAAGACAAAAGCAAATCTGGCGTGGCACAAATTTTGAGTCCATAAAAGTTTTCGGTGACAAGACGCCACTACAAAGGTAAATATTGCGAGCCAATATTTCCCGAAAAAACAGTCAACAATCTCATTGATCTGATCGTAGATCTCGACTGCCTCGCGAGTTCTCTGAACCCGGATGTTGCNGCTAACTGACAGGGTTGTAATTTGTTGGATCAGTTCCAACAAGTATTCTTGCGTACCTCGACTTAAACACTTTAAGTCTGTCAGTCTCTTTCGCAGTAAGCATTTCACCTTGTATACACGAGCCGACGCGTTTTAATTTCATGGGTCTAAAACAATGATACAAAACGTCGGATGTCTGGTGAATTTTCTGGCTGTTATGCTTGAGTCTGATGTACAAAAGAATGTATTTCAATCAAAGGATCTTAGTAGGGCGAAAAAGGCATTCTAATCAATGCATTTGATCGGACGGTGGAATAAAACTGTCGGTTTGGTAGCCACACTGAAATCAAACAGACATTTGACGACATGATGGTCGCTTCCTGGGAATTGTTGTAGAACAGGAATCTCTACAGACGAAATACCTATGGCGAATATAAGATCCAGAATATACCCCTTTCTGGTGGGCGTTAAGTCATGTTGGTTCCAATCATTCCGCTGAACACATGAAATGACTTCAGCCTGTTTTTCTGGAGCAGAGAATGTGGCCCAGGAGATATTACGCATGGTAAAGTCACCGCCTAATAGTTTGTGTTCACAAGGCATGTTGGACACATGGTTCATTTTCTCCATAAGGTCAGTCAAACCATTGCTGGCAGCATTAGGCGGTCTGTAGATGCATCCTGTAAGTAGCTCGCGAGAACCAATAGAGACCATTAACCACAACGAGTCCTCGAGTTTAGGAAGTATGGACCCATCAAGTGTTACTGCGGAAAATTGCTCTTGTAGGTAAATGATGCATCCATCTTCTTGTCCTGTGAGACGATCCCTACGTAACATGTGATATCTTACGATGTTCATCTGACTGTCAGGGGTGTCAGGAGAGCACCATGTCTCAGTCACGAGAAGGTAATGGGGACAAGATAGAAATACAAAGAGTTTGAATATGTGCATTTTACTAACCAACGATCTTGCGTTCATTAGTAATAAACTTACGAAATTCTTCTTGTCAGATACAGCAGATAAACTTCTAAAGGACTTCATGAGAGATGGGGCAGTGGGCTGCGAGATATCAAATGGAAAGGCCTGATCTAAGAAATGTACCGAGTTACTTCTCATATTCGAGTGAATGTCGTAAAAGTTTGGCTCCATGATAGGGAGTGCTGGAAGAGTGCCATTATGGAGGGACGGCAGAGTGGGACTGGGGGAGGGGGGACCAGGTGGCGGTTGATGAGATATCGGGGGTGCACTCGAAAAGGAATGGATTTGTATTTATTTGTCTTGTTAACATAATAAGGTGATGACGTACTTGGTGGGGTATACATATTGGGAACTTGGTTCTTTGTAGCACTCATACTTTGGGTAGGAGGATGAGTTACTACGGAGCTATCGGATAATGGATGGTAACCGTGATCACTGGTATAGTAGTAGGTTGATCTGGAAGCAGTGGGAGAAAAATTGTGCGGTTTTACATGCGAAGCGTTGTTTCTTAGAATGTGATTTTTAAAGCCAGATTCATGACGCTTGTAAAGTTCATTTTGTTTACTCTTATATTGCAAATCCGAAATACTGTGCTCTGATAAATATCTCACAGGCCTTACCGTTGATTTAGAGCATTGTTCAGGTGCTTTGGACTTGCCGCTGGTATTTCCGACTACTCCATATCGGGAAGAGAAATTCCCCTGATAAGAAGTGGATGGCCTTGGTCGCGCAGCCGCGTCATTATCAGGGGCATACAAGCTGCTTCTCCCAGTGTTCTGCGTAATTTTGGGTGCCCTGGGTCTAGCAATAGCCGTGAGTTTTGTTGCGGGAAATTCGAAAGCGCCTGAAATTATCAAAGCTAGACGTGGTTTGTTATCCAGTGTTCGCCTGGATCGGCGACGCAACGGCGTTTTCAGTTGCAACATCCGGGTTCAGAGAACTCGCGAGGCAGTCGAGATCTACGATCAGATCAATGAGATTGTTGACTGTTTTTTCGGGAAATATTGGCTCGCAATATTTACCTTTGTAGTGGCGTCTTGTCACCGAAAACTTTTATGGACTCAAAATTTGTGCCACGCCAGATTTGCTTTTGTCTTCTGAAAACGTTTTCCGATACAAGTCCACTTGTGAACTGTAGCAATAATGGACAGAGCTTCTGCTGTACTTTCTTGCGGAGTCTTAAACAGTAGCACTCTTGTTCTCCCAGTTTACAGGCTTTGAGTAAAATTCTGTTTACCGATATCAGAGGAATTCTGTCGGGTACGTTAAACATCACCACTTTGCTTGCACAGCGTAACCGCTTGTGCAATTCCGTAGCTACACTATCAATAAGTGTTCCGGCGACTACGAAGTCTTTGTGACTAAAGGTAGTCTGATGGCATTTTTAATGCACAATGATGGGTCTGATTCGTGCAAAATTTTGGCAAGCTCCTCGGTTCTTCTGTGTAGTTTCGCTAATCCAGCCGCCAACTCCCTTAATTNCGGATCGAACGAGCTGTGGGAAATCCAAGAATGAGGATGCGTAGGGCTGAGGGATTTTAGGCTGAAGAATAAGAGGACTGATGACCTCTGAGTATGCCTGGGTGCCGCTGATGCTAAATTTTGTACGGGAATCGACCAGTTTCCGTCTTCGCGTATCGACCACCAGGTCAAAATGCTGGAGAAAATCAATTCCCAAAATAGCGAAAGGTACGGCTGCAACTGTGAAAACCCAGCGAAATGTTCGCCGAAGGCCGAGGTCAAGCGTGAGTGAGCGTTGACCATAGGTGGGAATGGGTGTGCCGTTAGCAGCACGAAGCATCGGTAGATAAGAGGGGGTAGCCTCGCCGGATCTTGGAGGAATCACGCTCACTTCCGCCCCAGTGTCAACCAGGAACGTTATTCCCGTACTTGAATCCTTAATGTGAAAGAGGTGACTGTTAGGGAGGGTGCCGGCCAAGTTTGTCGCCATTACGTGCCGGCTTGGGAGTTTCCCTGGTTGAAGTATTTACAAGAGGCGACACAACGCTTTGCCCGGTTGCCGAACTTGTTGTGATACCAGCACAATTCGCCAGTTGCCTGAGATTTACGCGGAGACTAACACCGACGTCGACGCGAAGGGGATCTTGTCTTGAGGCGGGCGAAATCTCACCGAAGAGCTGCTATCTCCGCCCAAACCGTGCGCCAATCATCGGGTGGCGGACGAGATGAAAGCTGTGGAGGTGAAAAGTTTGGGGTCTCGGGACCCTTTTCCGTACGATTCGTCACTGCTGTAATGGAGACAGGGGAGACAGTGCGAAAACGATCCTGAATCTCATCAGCGAGTTGTACTGCGTCCAACAAGGTCGGGGACTTGGCTGCTGTGAGAATAGCTTGCGTGTTAACTGGAAGGCGTTGCGTCCACAACTCCTTGAGGAGTGTTTCATCCATGGATGAGGGGCCCAGCAACTGTTGCATTTGAAGCAACAGATCAGACGGTCGCTTATCTCCCAGTTGCAGATCTCTAAAGAGTTGTTGTAAGCGAGACCTATCAGACGGTGTGACCCGTTTGATAACGGTTTCCTAAAGGGCTCCATATCTATGTTCGGCGGGTAAATTCAGCAGGAGGTCAGGCACTTGCGTCGTGACACCCTTGGGAAGCCTGGTCAGGAGTTGGCTAAATTTAGCCAGATCTGTCGTAACGCGCTGATCGTAGAACTCCGCCTCTGAGTGCATGAACCACAAAGCGGGTTCCATATCTAGAAACTGTAGAACAGTACTTGTGACTGCTCCGACTGTCTGCTTCTGTTCTGAGTCCATTGCAAAATAAGGCCAAACTTAATATATATATATGCACTAAAAGGATCAACGAAAATTTGCGTATATATATGTGAACGAATAAAATTAGGTAAACTCCCAAAATTGCAAACGGTTCACCGAAATTAAGAGGTTTCGAGTTAAAATAATTTGCTGCAGAGAACCGGAAAAAAGATTGCTGAAATAAATGGATTGATAATAATCGGGCTCACCGAATTGTGGAGGACTGGTACGTTTCTGACTAGAATCGTGCCTATTCTCCACAATGATTAAATCAGAATAACTGATTATAGGACAACGACGTTCATTGCAAAGAGACCGGGAAAGCGAGCTGTCAGCAAAACACAACAGAAGCAAAGCGCAACAGACCAGTAGCTAGCGTCCGGAAGGTGCAAGTGTAATTGTGACCTTGGGCAGTCGAACCTACGAGAAAATCCAGACATGCAACCAAACAATGTCAATAGTGTCAACGGTCAAAATGAATAGCAAAATAGTTGGAATACGTGGCAAACAAAGAATGTCTCTACAACAGCAAATCGTGGCACATCTCACCAAAAGAACAACACTAAACCATGTTCAGTTTCCATCACCAATATATTCGTAGATCAGGCTGAAAAATTAAGGGAGTTGGCGGCTGGATTAGCGAAACTACACAGAAGAACCGAGGAGCTTGCCGAAATTTTGCACGAATCAGACCCATCATTGTGCATTAAAAATGCCATCAGACTACCTTTAGTCACAAAGACTTCGTAGTCGCCGGAACACTTATTGATAGTGTAGCTACGGAATTGCACAAGCGGTTACGCTGTGCAAGCAAAGTGGTGATGTTTAACGTACCCGACAGAATTCCTCTGATATCGGTAAACAGAATTTTACTCAAAGCCTGTAAACTGGGAGAACAAGAGTGCTACTGTTTAAGACTCCGCAAGAAAGTACAGCAGAAGCTCTGTCCATTATTGCTACAGTTCACAAGTGGACTTGTATCGGAAAACGTTTTCAGAAGACAAAAGCAAATCTGGCGTGGCACAAATTTTGAGTCCATAAAAGTTTTCGGTGACAAGACGCCACTACAAAGGTAAATATTGCGAGCCAATATTTCCCGAAAAAACAGTCAACAATCTCATTGATCTGATCGTAGATCTCGACTGCCTCGCGAGTTCTCTGAACCCGGATGTTGCAACTGAAAACGCCGTTGCGTCGCCGATCCAGGCGAACACTGGATAACAAACCACGTCTAGCTTTGATAATTTCAGGCGCTTTCGAATTTCCCGCAACAAAACTCACGGCTATTGCTAGACCCAGGGCACCCAAAATTACGCAGAACACTGGGAGAAGCAGCTTGTATGCCCCTGATAATGACGCGGCTGCGCGACCAAGGCCATCCACTTCTTATCAGGGGAATTTCTCTTCCCGATATGGAGTAGTCGGAAATACCAGCGGCAAGTCCAAAGCACCTGAACAATGCTCTAAATCAACGGTAAGGCCTGTGAGATATTTATCAGAGCACAGTATTTCGGATTTGCAATATAAGAGTAAACAAAATGAACTTTACAAGCGTCATGAATCTGGCTTTAAAAATCACATTCTAAGAAACAACGCTTCGCATGTAAAACCGCACAATTTTTCTCCCACTGCTTCCAGATCAACCTACTACTATACCAGTGATCACGGTTACCATCCATTATCCGATAGCTCCGTAGTAACTCATCCTCCTACCCAAAGTATGAGTGCTACAAAGAACCAAGTTCCCAATATGTATACCCCACCAAGTACGTCATCACCTTATTATGTTAACAAGACAAATAAATACAAATCCATTCCTTTTCGAGTGCACCCCCGATATCTCATCAACCGCCACCTGGTCCCCCCTCCCCCAGTCCCACTCTGCCGTCCCTCCATAATGGCACTCTTCCAGCACTCCCTATCATGGAGCCAAACTTTTACGACATTCACTCGAATATGAGAAGTAACTCGGTACATTTCTTAGATCAGGCCTTTCCATTTGATATCTCGCAGCCCACTGCCCCATCTCTCATGAAGTCCTTTAGAAGTTTATCTGCTGTATCTGACAAGAAGAATTTCGTAAGTTTATTACTAATGAACGCAAGATCGTTGGTTAGTAAAATGCACATATTCAAACTCTTTGTATTTCTATCTTGTCCCCATTACCTTCTCGTGACTGAGACATGGTGCTCTCCTGACACCCCTGACAGTCAGATGAACATCGTAAGATATCACATGTTACGTAGGGATCGTCTCACAGGACAAGAAGATGGATGCATCATTTACCTACAAGAGCAATTTTCCGCAGTAACACTTGATGGGTCCATACTTCCTAAACTCGAGGACTCGTTGTGGTTAATGGTCTCTATTGGTTCTCGCGAGCTACTTACAGGATGCATCTACAGACCGCCTAATGCTGCCAGCAATGGTTTGACTGACCTTATGGAGAAAATGAACCATGTGTCCAACATGCCTTGTGAACACAAACTATTAGGCGGTGACTTTACCATGCGTAATATCTCCTGGGCCACATTCTCTGCTCCAGAAAAACAGGCTGAAGTCATTTCATGTGTTCAGCGGAATGATTGGAACCAACATGACTTAACGCCCACCAGAAAGGGGTATATTCTGGATCTTATATTCGCCATAGGTATTTCGTCTGTAGAGATTCCTGTTCTACAACAATTCCCAGGAAGCGACCATCATGTCGTCAAATGTCTGTTTGATTTCAGTGTGGCTACCAAACCGACAGTTTTATTCCACCGTCCGATCAAATGCATTGATTAGAATGCCTTTTTCGCCCTACTAAGATCCTTTGATTGAAATACATTCTTTTGTACATCAGACTCAAGCATAACAGCCAGAAAATTCACCAGACATCCGACGTTTTGTATCATTGTTTTAGACCCATGAAATTAAAACGCGTCGGCTCGTGTATACAAGGTGAAATGCTTACTGCGAAAGAGACTGACAGACTTAAAGTGTTTAAGTCGAGGTACGCAAGAATACTTGTTGGAACTGATCCAACAAATTACAACCCTGTCAGTTAGCACTATCGACAATCGATCGACAGTGAAAAGCCAAGTCTCAGCGCGTTGACTTCGTATATTATTACCGACCCTGGAAAATAGAGAGTACAGAGAGGCGCGTCAAGCTAGCGAGGCACGGAGCGAGTTGTGTGTTAGCCCCGGGACGGATGTTAC